>WSTI01003848.1:0-60483 GCA_019616915.1 Ceratobasidium sp. 423
TTCATACATTTAGTAGGTTTTATCATAAAGGGATGATGTTCTAATGGCTATCTACAGAGATTGATGCTGAAGGGGGGGACAGAATTATCCTAACCCCCAAAACAGCCTGCTCCCAAAATCAAAGGACTCCGGGGGGCCTCCGGAGCACACACTTTGCAGATCAAAATTTGGAATGGTCAGCAGGAACCCAAAACCAAGAATGTTGTATATAAGTCTGCATTAACCAACCAAGTACCAGTTTGACACTGTAATCTATTTCCTTAGATTGCATTGTATTTATGTGACAACAGCTATATTGCTTTGTAGTTACATTTTCAGACCAAGCCTTGCATCACATTGGGAATAGGGCAGAGCCCTATGGGTCAATACTAGTAACCATAACCATATCTACCAACTTTCAGCTGAATCAGACGCCAGGAAGCATCCTGCATCATTCCAATTACTATCATCCACACCCCCTGCAATATTTTTCCACACCAATTCACAACACACTATGTCCAGAATTCAGATATAGTCTCAGCATCATATTCTTGCAATCCCCTCAATTTTCCACTTTTAATCACCTACTACACACTCCATTCCAACAAATTTCCTGTCATACACACAACAAGAATCCCTCACATATCCATCCATCTCCTACAATCTCCATCGAATAACACACATAGGAGTTACATATCAGATACAAATTATCAGATACAACACTTCTATCATTTTTTCCCTCAAAATCCTCCTTGTCCTCCTCATTTTGAACACAGTTACCCTGCACACTTCAACTTCACATCAATCCAACTCCCCTAAAAATATTTCTATTTTATAAATATACCTTACAAATAATCCTCACTTCAACCCATCACTAAAATCACTTCATTTATTACCTCAATCCCGACAAACTCAACGTCCACAACCAGCCACTATTTTTTCTCAACCATCAACTCCCAACATTAACTACCCAAATTACGAACTCACCATGTCCAGCCCTCATTGTTGTCATATCTTATTCCATCTAGCCTCCCTCCCCAGCCCATTAAACCTCATGTCCACAGCACACCAGAAGCCTGTCTCAATATGGGCCCAGCAAACACCCCGACACCAATCAGCTACAATCTTAGTGCTTCCCGAACTACCATTTGTGGTCACATATACAGCGGTGGTCTTCTCCACAGCCCACATCACACTAATTCTTTCAAAACCAATTAAGCCCTAATAATTAGTGGCTGCGTTGACAGTAGGTGTCCACTTACCCCCAGGGCCAGTGCAGCTACATTTAGTCTCAGAACCGACTGGTCGCACATCAACATTCATGTTTTCCTGCCTTTGCAGCACAGGTGGCAGCAACCGCTATGTTCTGTGAGGAACTACAACCTGGTCTTAGTTCCAACGCAATCGAGGGTCACATACCAGACAAACCCCATGGCTTTGGTGGATGTGGAATGGAGCATGAATACGGCGGTCCGATGTTCAGTCAGTGTGTGATACCAAACCATATATCATAGCTACTCACCAGCATTTTCCCACCTCAACCCAAAGGTCCAGCTCAGCCAGATCTGCTGCCATCCAGAGCATTTCCGCAACATCTTTGCCTAGCCCAGAATAACACCACCTGAATGACCCCAGTGTCTCACACGTGCAAGCCTCCGGTTACATCTTTCAATTCAGTTATTTTGTAACATATATATCTTTATGGCAGGCTTGCACCTACCAATCTCTCACTGCCCAAATTCAAAACATAGCTGCCCACACAACTTATCGCTAATGTGGAAAAACTTGCCCGTCATCTGTAGAAATACCGTGTAAATGCTGCAAACATCTACCATGTTCTATCATGTAATCGAGTCAAGTCACGAGTATATGTATGCATTCTGGAATATACCAGAACGTACTTCAGTATGACTCAAGACACTACTACGGGTATATAAGGGCCTCTTTCATGCCCTGTATCCCCATCTCTCATCTCACACTCTTTTACTCACTCTTAATCCACTGTCTTTACTCTTTTATTAACTAGTTACAATCTAATATATAATTCTCATACAACTTATTTCTACACCATCTGCCATTCACGCTCCATTCCGCCACTTGTGGTGGTCGGGTCAGGCTGCAGTGGAAGAAACGCTCTCTCCACCATCATGTTGCCCATGTACAACTCGCAGAAAATTCCGCCTCCTCATCTGTCACCCATTCCACGTGTACCATTCCATCAGTAGAGCTTTGTGAAGCTCTGACCAGGACTCACCGACAGCCAGCAGCTGGCATAAGGTCCATTCCATTAGAAGCCTTCATTTAGAACTCTTGTCCTTCAGCTGACCTTTGCGTCCTGGGTGGGATAGGCCCTGCGGCGAGGTAGTCCCAGTCACAACCATCTTGCCAGAGGTGAGCATGAGGGCGTCAGTCTTGGCGCCTTCAATACGCAGGCTCACAGTGGCAAAACACTTCACTCGGAGCTAGCCACAGCTTGTTAGTATGCACATGCAGTCAGGATGCCCACCGTGCCGTTGCATTCAGCGTCGCGGGCTTGCAGAGTAATAGCTTTCAAATCGAGGCAGCAATGCAGGTTGACTGTGGTAACAATCTCCCGAAAGGAGCATCAACATGTTAAGCATCAACCAATTCTGAAGCTACATCATATATACAACACCCCACAACCGGTGCGCCTTGAGCCCAGAGAGCATACACAAACGCATCACGGCTTATCACCAGTCCGTCATTCCTTGCAAATCAATTGCGCCGCCGTCGGCTGCCACGCCCACCGTGGTTTGCCTTCTTACGCTTTCCACCCTGACCCGCAGACAGTCCCTCCTGATCCTCCTCCTGCAACCTTGCTGCGTTGTCGCCAGGTTCATCGCCCGTCACCTTGATCCCACCGTCAAACGGTAACTCCCAGGCCTCCAGCTGGTACAGGTTGTGCCGAGGTTGGCCAGGGAACCTATTATCGCCATAGTGGCCAAGGCGGCGCCATGAATTGACGGACGAGCTGGGATCGATCCATAGCTGCTCCGTGAGCCGATGGACCTCCTCTGCCCGGGGGACAATGCGCGGCAGCTCTCCGGGACGTTGTTTGCCTGGCCAAAGCCCGGCACTCTCGGCCGGCCACCAGTCAGGACGATAACCAGTCCGTGGCCATGACTGTAGGGCAGGTGCTTTGAAAAACCCCAGTGTGCTCTCCCACTGGTCGGTGTACGTCTTATGGGGGATTGTCAAGGCGTACTCGGCGACAGCCGTGGTAAGCCAGATGCATTTTGCTCTGCCATAAGACGTTGTTAGCCAATGTTGAATAAGTGTACAATCCTCAGAGTCAGCCACTCACCCACCCCGGAAACGGTTATCCTCGCGAACCTCAATCGCGAGCACATTCGTGATTTCGGCCCAGAACCAGTCAAATTCAGCATCCGGACTGTACCACAAGCCTTGGGCATGGAGTCCCTCCTGCCCGAGGAGCGTGGACACCACTCCAACGATTCTTAGGCCCTCGAACTGCTGCACAGGGAGCAGTTCTTGGATTGGGACTGCAACTTCGTTCACCGTGATGGAGAACATCCCCAGTATCCGTAGTCGCGCTGTAATCACCCCCAATAGGAATGACCAATATGCGGTCAGCAAGGACGTGAAACATGCATTGGGATGAAGCGAACTCACTTTTCTTCGCCAAACTCCCCAACTCACGCTCGGGATCCAAAATCTCTCCCTCAGAAGCAGGACTATCGCGCTTGTTGCTCGCTCTCCATTGCCCCTGTAGATCACGTAGAGTAAAATCCATGGAAGTGGAAAACAGTGGAAGCAGAAGATGTTGGGTGACGCGTAGCTATTGGACAGATGTCACGTGGCGTGTAATAAATGCATCCAAAAAAATATCTCACGTGATTGCGATTGATGTGTTATGGCCGGCCGATTGGACCTTGCATTTGGGACACGAAGGCTGGCCAGTTGTGGGGGGCAGTATTGTCCTAGGAACTTATTGTTAAGGTGACAACAGGGCCATTCTGCGACAATTAGACCAGCCCGAGCCACGGTCCTTGCAGGATTTACCACACTGACTTGGACCAAGAACGCGAAATCACGTGGAGCTGTATAATCCACAGACAAAAGCACAGTCACGTGGCTTTGCACCCCTTGTTTGCCCCGTGTTCTACCTGTCAGTCGGCTGAATACACCTTTCCCAACTCCAACTTTGAAACTACGATCATTGCACAAAACATGTCCGGGATGGATGAGCATGCCGGTGAGTATCTTGACGCATTCAAGATCAACTTATTGATGAAAACACAAACTCAGCTGTCAAAGAGGAGTGTCAAAAAGACACGGTGAGTGTGTCGCGATGAAATATGAGCCGATTACTGAACAACGGAAAAGTACTGTTACATTTGCGAAGACGGCGGGGATATCATCGACTGCTCCTGGTGCTCAAACTCCTGCTGTTACAACGTTATCGGGAAGAAGTTGGACAACCCTGCCAACGAACAGGAGGCTTGTGTCAGCATCCCGGAAAGCATGATAACGGCTGACGACACGCTCTTTCCGTGTCCCAAGTGCGTCGCAGATCGCGGGTTGAGCGCGATAGGGGTAAGTTCAATAGCGCGTTGGGTTTGAATGCTCACGAATATGGTGTGTAGTACTTCATTAACCGGGGTGCCCGAGCAACTACGCGGGTTGTTTCACGAACCTCGGTGGCGATCATCATTTATCATTTACATTCATACACCGCTCTAGCCAAGTCGCTGTCCGAACAGCTGAACGCTGCCCTTTCTGCGTTTTATGTGCCCGTGGCCTGCCAAACTAGGCTGATCCACCGGGGATTCACCTCCGGAGAAGCGGAGCTTATGTTCGAGGAGTGAGTGACTCTGGACGCCAGGTTCGCGCGTTCACCTACTGATTCGCTGGGGCTGTAGGATACCTCGAACATCACCGTACCATCTGGCAGTCATATTTTTGACCGAAGGGGATCCACAAGGCGGATGGTGGCATACCATCAATTATGGTAGCCAAAAGGACACCCAGGTCTCAGAGGAGGACTTCCTGGGGACGTGCTTGAGCAACCTCAAGAGAATGGCCCGTGGTGCGATGACCGCTCGCGTATTTGGTGTGGCCTGTGGATTCAACCTAAGAGTGAAGGGCGTGATCGGAGCGATCGTTGAGTTCCTTGAAAAGTACGTAGGCCGGGAGATGCCACAGTCAAATTTAGCTGATTACATCGTGTTAGAACCCCGTTCGGCTCTCTGGTGATGCCCAGCACCTGCTCGCTGTTGCCCTGCGAATATCTCACCATATTCCCGGAGATATTCGTCAACCTTTATTATTTGGGAGCCAGCTTGGATACGTCCTTGTACCGTACCTGGGGGAAGTCGAAAGCTGCTCGTACCCATACCGGGATGATAATAATGGATAGGCCTAATGGTGAACCGAATATGAGCGTCAGGATGGTTTTGTACGCACCCGTCATTTCTCGCCCGCTGGGCGTTCCCTTGCCGGTCGTTGCGGCCATATGCGGCTGCCCAGAGGATGGAGCCGAGTGGGTGTACAAGACGGAGTTGTCCAATGCGCCCGAGGTGATCTTCATTTATCGCTCGAAGTGCTGTCGACTGGAACTTCAGGTCGGAATCTACCCTGATCAACGGCGACAGATCAAGCAGCATGAAGTCCTCTTCATGGTGGAGCAATGGAACAGAGGCAAGGGGCGTTTCAGCTTCAATGAGTCGCAGAACGTCTGTATGAAAATCCTGGTAAGTTGAAGTGTCCCGAGGCGCATGCGAAATACTGACTTGGCATCTGATATATAGCCGCCAAATCTGGATGGGAAGCCAAGCCCAGTGGACATGAATGAGATGTGGACTAGGTCCGGCAAGAGGGCGAAGAAGCGGGAGATGGGGCTTGTAATGGCTAAGCAGTAGCTTTGCCCTTGTGTACTGGTGTTTTTTGTTTTTGTTTGGAGTTTTTTTTTCGTCTCTCAGTCCCATTAGTATGGTTTTCAATCAGGTATTCAGTCACCCATGCCCTCACTATACGTAGCATATTAGGTCGTGTTACCCATGAAGATTAGTTTACAGCTACCCATGAAGATTAGTTTACAGCCACTCATTTCAAGATGACAGTGTACTTGTGGGTGCTTGGCATCAGCTGGCCTGGCAGCTGGGGCATTTTGTTACGCTTAAACAACTCGGGTGTGTCCCTGGGATACACCCTCAAGCAAGATGATAATTGTTCGGCACAACGCCATAACATATAAATGGTATTAAGGTGTTACATGAAGGTACAAAAATTAAACAATAATCCAAGGTGGCATGTTGAAGGGTATCAGAGGAATCTATTGAGTAATACGCGTCACCCTCTCTCTAGTGTATAAAAGAAAGCTCTGCGAGCTCTCCGTCAGTACCATTGTCTTACTGTCACTGTCTTTTCTTTTACTGTATTTACTTAGTTTAATATATATAAGTTCTATTTACATATTTCTACAGAATCCAAGGGAAATCCACTGCATATGGTGTTCCCAACATCACGGAAACTGACAGCCAGCCCCGAATTCGGTTTGCCAGCGTGATGAGATCCAATCAACAACCGCATGAGACTGCCTGGGAGAGATCCATAGTATCAGCTTGGACAACTACCCTGCAAAGTCCACCCGAGAGCGGGTACATTGGACAGGCATAACCTATGCGACAGGACAGTTCCTAGGAATAAGATATCTTGCTATATTTTATCCAACACGACACAGCGATGGGGCTATCCATGAAACGGCCAAGTCATGGCCTGCATATTCGCGACAGACAACTGCCCGGGCATGTCCCACCCGATAACGAGCTTAAGGGGCGAGGCATAGCCCATAAAGGCCGGGCAGAGTCTGTCAAACCTGCAGTCTTTGATTAGTGGACAAAGAATTGGGAGCGGGCATACGGACAGGCAGCGCCTATCTACTAAGAAAACGAGGAGGTGTGTTCTATGTCAACGATAAAGGGTCCTCCCCCTGTCAAAAGCCCGTGTCCCCCCCTGAGTTTTCAACGATGTATATAGATTTCACAAGTAGTACACAACGAAAGAGCTCAATTATAGCTTTCGATTGAATACAAAATTGTACATAAATATGGAGTTAGTGTGGAGAAAGAAGTGTTTCCAATAAGTCGCATTTCGAGGTGCCAACTTTGAATGTTTTGCCACTTCCTGTGTGTCATTTCCCACGTTTTTTATATCGTTCGAATGGTCTCAGTGATGCGAATTTGATGGTATTAATGGCTTATTATGTAGGTTCACTCTTATGTTGGTCTGTATCAGTGTGGCTGACTGTGCCAGTGTTGATGCGTCACAAGGTCCTTCGTTTTTTAGTGTTCTTCATGGGCCCAGGGGCCTCTCGAATACTATTATAATACCCAAAAGGCCCCTAAATCCAGGATGTTCATTTACAGACAGGTTGTGACAGGCAAACTGAAAGCTATTCACGACAATTGACTGACAGGTGTGCTGGCAATCATCCGAGGTTGATGAGGCCTGTAGGTAGGATGTAAATCCCAACACATCTACAATACGGGAGAAATACAATTACAGAATTCTCTACACAAGGGGGCTATAGTAGCACGGGGGTCACCAATGGTCTATTATAGTTGCAATTGGCTTGGTTTATGTGGGGCTTATTTTAACAGTTTGATTCTCATATTATCCTTACATCAATCATAGACTAACGACGGGTTCCCACTAGTTGTCATGCAATAGTAGTACACAAGATGATAAACTTACCAAACTTACCGAGTAGAGCGCCCCCCGGCAAGGCCTACCCGAAAACCGGGCACCGGCGGAGTGGGCTAGGCCGAGGCTCCCACGCGTGGCCAACCCGAAAACGGGTGCAAGGCAGGGCAGAGCCCTCGAGCACAAGGGGAACATAGATAGCCGTGAGGAAGTCGCCAACGGCCCCACTGACCACCCATGAATGGGCATCGGTCAAGGGCAGAGCCCGCAATCTGGGGCCGAAGTGCCATGTGACAGGGCGAGGCGGAGCGGGATCATCGGTTCACCTCCACGGAGCCCACCCGAGAACGGGTGCAAGGGCAGGGCAGAGCCCGTGAGCGCGAGGGGAAACGAAAAAGGACACGGGACAAAAATAACCACCGGCCCTGGTGGCCGCTCATAAATGAGCATTGGCCAGGGCATAACCCGTGATCAGGGGACCGAGGAGCAAGTTGACACGACAAGGAGGGAGATCATTGGTTCCCCCCCGCGGAGCCAACCCGAGAACGGATGCAAGGCAGGGCAGAACCCGTGAGCGCGAGGGGAAATGAAATAGGACATATGGAACAGTAATAACCACCGGCCCTCGTAGCCGCTCATGAATGAGCATCGGCCAGGGCAGAGCCTGTGATCAAGGGACCGAGAGACGCGAAGTAACATGATAAAACCAAATAAGATCATCGAATCACCCCGCAGAGCCAACCCGAGAACGGGTGCAAGGCAGGGCAGAGCCCGTGAGCACGAGGGGAAACGAAAAAGGACGAGGGACAATAATAACCAAAGGCCCTAGTGGCTGCCCATGAATGAGCATCAGCCAGGGCAGAGCCCGTGATCAGGGAACCGAGGCGGGTGGCGGGGGCGGGGAGTCGGAGAACGGTGGAAGTTGAAAACAAAACAAAAGGCCCCCACGTGACCATTATAAGGGTCATCGGCACGTGACTTTGACAACGGCCCAACACTGACGCATGCACCCAAACATCATGGTCCAGGCGCGTTAGAACCTCAGGACCCTGACGCGTATTATATATGTTTGCGCGTCGCCCTGTGCTACTCCAACTCCACCACGTCATGGGAAAATACCCGCTCCAATCCCGCAAATCCACTGGTGGGAAGGCGCAGCGCGTTGTTCGTAAGTCATTATTGCGCGCTCATTATCGATTCAACTTACCCTCATTGCAAACATTGTAGTTCCCCCGATCGTCGACTCGGACGATGAGTATGATCCCAACGGTTAGTAAACGCTTTCGATCCCGAAAATCGTCCAATCCGCTTCTTACTATATTGGATACAGTGCCCACACAACCGGTGCACTTCGGCACTACCCCGGAACAGCAAGTCTCCGCTGTAAAGTCAACAGGCAAGTCTCTATCTCGCGCCCATGACGCTGTGCTCATGATGGATACAGCGGCCAACCCGCGCTCACTGTCGGACGCTCGTTGAGCATATTGAACGCGACGTAGTGACCATTCTCTTTCCGTCTCTCGCCTGTATCTCTCGCTAAACATCTACCGAATGTACTCTGAACGTTCTACCACCCGGACATATGTATCATACTCAGTATATACTAGCGTGAACCCGTGCGTCGATCACTTTATACACATTATGGTGGAAATGAAGAAGCCAAAGCGTTTACGAGGGAAATCAATGTTTGTTGACTGGGGCAAGGACCCTTTATCATTAAAATTTTTTTTTCACAGGGAAGAGGCCTCCTTTGGTTATTAAACTTAATTAGAGTTGATTACAGTTGATATCGAAATTGTACTTTTTTGGAAAGCATTTATATATATAGGCATTTACATCAGCCGAAATACGGCACGACCGCACCATACACTCCATTTACCCTGATCAACCTTCCCCTCAAAGGATCCTGAGGCAGCGGCCAAGCTTGGCGGCACGCCCGGCAAATCGCCTTTACCTTCACGTCCTGCAGCTTGCTTCCTGGCTTACCGTCATGTTCAACCTTCCAGATCTTGCGCCGGCGTTTATCTTGTAGGGTTCCATCCGGATTGGTTTGCTGGGCTGAACACGGGCATACGCTCAGCAAACTGGGCAGAGCTTTCCCTAACGGCCGGCTCTGGAATGGAGCATACAACCAGGCTTCAGCGGGTCGGTTCCGAGCAACACACAACAAGTCTGAATGGCTGGGGGCCAGACTGTCTCTCATCCAGCTCAGCTGGATCGCCGCGTGCGCATTGTCTGGCTGCTCCGCCAGCGTCTTGGTCACTTTGGTGAACAAGTTGAACATGTACGTCGGAGAAAGCTTCTTGTTCAGGCAGGCGATCAAGAGGCCCGGGTTGCATTCCCTGGTCACGTCGCATTATGGTTAGATATCTGACATCACCTCGCAGAGCTGTCGGGCTTACATATCCACCCAGTCGGAAAGGTCCGCCACCATGCCCGGGTGGTACATCGGGTGGCCGCAGGCAAATAGAAAAACAGAGCTAAAGGAAGCCCCATCGAGTGCCGTCTTGGCAATCGGCAATGATTGTGCCAGGAGCTACCGAACTCGTCAGCGTCGTTCGTGGACTGTTTTAAAAGCCAACCACACATACCTCGGCTGGTCGAAGTGTCTTGGAATTATTGAGCTGGTAACCCTGCTCACCAGTCAGACCGTGCGTGATGTAAACGGCGATGACTTGGTATGTCCCCGCTTCCCATTTGCTAACAAAGTCAGATAGCCGTGGTCATGAGTACCGGATGCAACGATTAACCGGGAAGGCGTTGAAGAACTCACAGATTCACAAACGGATCCTCCCTTTCCTGCAACTGCTGGAGTTTCACTGGTTGTGCCAAGAACTGTTGCAAGGGGAGTTACTATAAGTTGGTCCCAACACGCCTGGTGACTTGGCTCTTACCTCCCAGCCTAGTTGCCGCCAATAGCCAGTCGTAAGAGCGATCAGGTGCTTTGTTTGTGGCCAAAATTGCTCCAAATAATACACAACCAGCACCAGGCGAGGCCATTGATCACCATTTAGCTCGATGGAGTCTCGGGGAGGGGGCCGAAGATAATGCTTCAAGTGTTGTAAGGATTAGGTTCTCAATCTGGTATCACAATACTCACTGGATACAGCCCACTTTCCTTGTGTTTCCAGCACTCCGGGCAGACGAACGATCGTGTTGCCTCCGTCAATGTGGGTCGGGAGCTGCTGGGGGAGAACATGTTGAAGACGATGCACGCCTCATGAAATGGGAAACGGTCGGGCTCTGCATTGGTGGGACCTTCTTTCGACGGGTTCACGGGGGGCAGGATGCCGGGTGCCCCAATGTTGTTCCCGATGCCCCCCAAATCGGCCTCCTCTGTATCAGAGTCATCGCATTCATTGCCTTCATCCTGTACTCGGCGATAACAAAAATTTAAGTGGCACTGCGTGCACTTCGCCAAATACTCGGTGATACCGCACTGACAGTGGGCGCACACATCACCGCCGTAAGACGCCTCCTTTTCGGTTTGACGAACGGGAATGTCGTTTTGAATCAACTGGCAGACCGGGGTCGGCGGCGGTGCGAACTATGCTCAAGTACACACTCACCTCAAACCAGAGGTCCACATCGCTCCCAAGCTCCTCGTCCATGTGTTCGCTTGGGCCCAAGCGCTGCAAAGTGTGAGTCACAACTAAACTTGCAATCGCATGAAAGCAAGTGAGGGGCTTACCCGTCGCATCTGTAAGAGTATGTCACCCAACGTTTCCTGAATGTCCCCCTGCAGGTGGATATCGATATGATCGTGCTGGGAGGTCCCGTGTAGTGGAGCCGGATCGATGTAAACCACGGCGCCATCCCTCTCATGCACAGACGAGGCAAGGTCACGCACCACGTCGAGCAGGTCCGGATCTTTGGGCGGTGCCCCCACGATTAGGAAAAGGTGGCACCCCTCGTCATATCCAGCGAGTTTAGTGGGGTCTGGGGGAGTGAATTTCACCTGGGGTTCGCGTTTCTTGCGAGGAGCGCGAGACTTCGGTTTACTGCCGTTCGGAACTTCGCCTCCACTACCAGCAAGACTCGTGCCTTTCTGACTCCCGGAGGCCTTGCCGTTCCCACCCTTGGGAGCCAGATCGGGCTCATCGACGTATTCATCGCCTTGGTCGCCATCATCGTCGATGGGGATCTCAACCTGAACGAACGACAGCCCGCATCGCTTTTGCACGCACGGCCGCAGGGCACGAGGTTCAGAAGTGCCGTGTCGTCGAACCCTGCCTTGGTTTTGATCTAGCGAGATAATGAGCTGAGTAAAGCCCCAAGGTAGCACGCAGTTTGAGAAGCAGGCACTTACTACGAGAACAGCACACTGAGCATAGAATAATCTCCTCTGTGAGAAACCGGTCGTCCATGGCAGTCGTTTCAGCTTCTGTGAGCCCGTTACAATTTGGATCAAGGCATCGGACAAATTGGTTGTCCCCGTAGAGCGTTACCACCCTAGGTGCAACCTCTGGCGACGATCTAGCCTCAAGCCCGTCGATGCTGGTCGTCAAACATTTTGCTAGCTTGTTCTCCTGGCACAGTTTGCCAAGGTAGTCGAGGAACATGCTGCCCTTGGCATCACGGGCAGCGATACGTCGATGGGTCATCACCTGATTGAAGGTGACCAGCCGAGAGGTTGGAAATTCTTCCGGCCGCAGGGTGGCCTCGCGGATGAAGCTCCGGTAGGTTATAGAGCGCGACGGAGACAGCTGTGGCACAATGTCATCGAGCGGCTTTGTAACGCGAAGGGAGATTAATTCGGTTGCCGGGCAATATAAGAAACGTGATCCAGTAGGACGTACCTGAATTCCCGTACCACTCAATGCAGCATCGCCGGACAAGATCAGAACTTTTCTCGTGCGGGCGATTCCCGCGATGATTTCTGCGAAACGCGAGGGGTGCTTGATATTATTGATGGGCCTTAGGCGGTCTGAGACCTTTGAAGTAGATGTGATGAGTTGAATCGCAGGCAGAGCAGTTGCGGCAGAACTGTCCATAACTAATTGAAGAAAGGCACGAGGTGGAAAGAACCGGGAACACGCTGTCACGTGGGTCGCGTCATGGGCGCTTGATGTAGGGGCTCTGACGAATTTGATAACTATGTCCAATTGTTGTGACGCCAACATCATTGACCTGATCATTACATAGCTCGGGATCCCAGTGGGGGAGCGATCGTTGGGCAAGCTGGTTGACATATGCAATATCGCTGGTGGGCACTTGTGGCCAAGACCCATTTTCCTAACTGGTACGACATGCGTTATGTTTGAGGTTACGCTCACCATCCTTCAAGTAGCCTGGCGCTAACTCGTAGTGCACCCCTATTATTCGCCACTTGTGACTAAGCGATTCACACGCCCTTGTCATCGTTAGTCAATCCACGAGCTGGTGTTATTATTAACAATGGCCACAGCCCGCATCGCCAGGACCCTTGATGGGTGTATTAAACACGTGACCTTGTTTGACGATGCAAACTTTGCTTTCAACCTCCACTGTGCGTACCTGATCAGCCCCGACAATGGCCACGAAAATACCTGGAGACATCGCAAAAATCTTCGAAGGTTTCCCGATTCACCCCGAGAGATATCGATTGGACACAGAAGATCATTCAGTCCCAGGGAAGGATAGGGGTACGTTATTTGCTTTCGAACATCGGGCTCGCCGACTTTCTGAATACTGGAAGTCATGTGGCGTAGTTACCCCTCTTTTCCGTAATCCACGGTTGTGACTGACGGTTGTCTTGCAGTGGCAGTTCGCGCGTTGGATGGTTTCCTCTTCGTGAAGAACGGCACATTTGTGTATCCAACGTTTGATGTATCGACTCCCGAATGGTGGAAGGGCGTTGTCGCGTACGGGTACACTGCTAGCCTGACCGGCGACTTCAGGTACTTTATCTGGGCGGGGCGATGGGAGGAAGATTACCAAGGAAAGCACATGGAGGTGGTGCAAATTCAGAGACCGGTCGGGATCTTTAAGGAGGCCCACAGGCACTGGCGCCAGGGGTGAGTATAGAATTCCTAATCCTTCCGCTTAGACAATGACTATCAGGCAAACAGAGAACAAGAGGTCCTCTGGCTCGAATCCAATGCCGGATATAGCTATGCGCTGTTGGAGCCGGCCGAAGAATACAACGTTGAGCGTTGGGCAGGCGTCACCCAGTCGTGGACTCACCTACCCCTCGGCGAAAGCCAATGTGACCCGACGTTCAGGCCTGTCGACCGCGACGACGAGAAGCCCAGCTGGTGGAGGGGCAACTCCTCGCAGCAGGCCTGGAACCACTTCCTGAAGCCGATCAAAAAGGCGGAGCGCGACGAGCAGAGTTTGAAGCGCCAGAAGGCTGTGGCGGAATACAAGCGTCTCAAGGCGCAAGGAACAGGGGAGGGGAAGGGGAAGGGGAAGGGGAAAGGGAAGGGGAAAGGGAAAGGGAAGGCCAAGGACCAGGTTGAGTCGTCGACAAAAGACTCGCCAACCGAACAGGTCAGTTCGGTTGGCCCAAGTTCTGGAAGCAAGCGGAAGCGCGAAGCACCTAGCTACGATTCATCCCGGTTCCGAAAGCGCAAGTCGATCAGTTACGCTGAAGTCGATGAAGAGGAGGGAGAGGAGCGAGGCGAGGAAAAGGACATGGAGGAAGACGAGGAGGAAGACAAGGAAGGCGGTGCCGAAGGCGAGGATGAAGAACCTACCGAGGAACCCCCAATGAAGCGCCACCGACAGCAGCGGTCAAAGGCTACACACGGGTTCCCGACAAAGTCTTCGAAGCCGACTCGCATTACATCCTTGCCAAAGGTAGATATTCTTCTACTTTGTATGACACTGGATATACTGACCAAGCTCTGATACTCAGAAGGCGCAGGAAATTATTATTTCCAGCGATGACGATGCCCAGCCCAGCATGGCTCCGGGTGCTCAAGGTCAATCGAGCCAAGGCAGCGGAGTTGGTACGTACTTGACCCAGTAATGAAGAACAATTGCTGAGAATAATATTTCCTTTAGGAGCCGGGGGCAGGAGCCCCCTCGAGCAACCAGAAAGCTCACAGCCGACGGGAACGATGGAGGGACTGACCATCGGTATTTGTCTGTGGAATATAAAAAACGTTCGAAACTCATGTAAACTGTCCCCTAACAGGTAATTCGTCTGGTAAACCGGGTCCCAACATGGAGGGCGTAACTCAGGTCGTTGAGGGCAGCACGGCTGGCCGGGATAATCCCAAGCCCAGCAGCAAAAGTGGTGGGTCTTCATCCCCCTCCGTTCCCGTGCCTGCCGAATCGGATCCGACCCCCGAGTCGGATGCCGCCCATGCCACTGCTTCCGCCACGGATCCCGCCACTGGGCCAGCTCTCCCCGCCCCCCGGTCTGTTTCTGCACCTGCAGTCGCTACTGCAGTTTTATCTCCCGCTCCCTTGCTGGGACCGGAGCCAGGACCCGCTCCCACTCTTGCTTCTGCTTCTGCTCCTCCTGCTCCTCCTGCTCCTCCTGCTCCTCCTGCTCCTGCTCCCGCACCAGCTGCTCCTTCCCCCAGTCCCGTGCCAGGGCCAGAACATGGGCCAACGCCCGAGCCTGCTCCGGCTCCTTCTGCGCCCCCGGCTCCAGCTTCCCCGACCGCTCCCGCTTGCGATCCTGTGGCCGCATGCGATCCTGCTACCGCATCAGGCACCGGGCCTGGTCTAGTCCCGCCTTCCGTTGAGCAGGTCGGCATCTTCGACCTGGACAACTTGACCGGCAGGCCATCAAGGGTAAACCGGAAGTGAATATGCATGGGGGACATTTCAAGTGCGCTCAATATTTTTGCCGATGCCGTATACGTTCATGTTCCCTCATTCCATGTTCCCACATTCTTTTTTTAATATGGAACTGAATTCTCAGTGTGTCACTACGCTCGTGTATTAGTTTAGCTCTCGGAAAATATCGAAATCGTTCTCATCTCGATGCTGAACCTATGGGTTTATAGAGAGCCTCTGCATGTGTCCTTTCAGCTTACTTTGGGTCAGATAGTGGGCAAGTGCCAATGAGACCACTGCGGATAGTAGATTACAACTGGAGTGGAAATTCGCGCCACTTGTGACATAAAATTTCATTCTTACTCTGCAAACAGGACTAACTCTGTGCGCAAATATAGCCAACGGGATTTACTTGCAGTTGATCTAAACTAATAGCAAACAAAACAGGGAGATATTCGATATTCGATGGACAAGGATATCATGCTTGTTGGTAGCCCTCCATTGTGTTTGCTGATTCCAAAGGTGACGGTCCAAGGCGGTGGAGGGTGACAGTTGACATGTGCGCACTTGATCACATGAGCGCACTCAATAGGTCACGTGACCGTGACTTATTGCCACTGTTGATTGTTGTTAAACCCACCGCGTTCCTGTTCCTCACCACCACCGTTCCGTTCAAAGCTGCAAGCTTACTTCTACAATGCCAACTCGTATCAGGCTACCGGATCCGATCACCTACATCTTCGGCTCGTTCGAGATTCAGCCTGAAAATATTGTCTTGGACACCGAGGATCCCAGGCCACCCAAGAAGGGGCAAGGTACGCACAGTGTGCCACTTACTTAGGATTGTAGACTAAGAATTACTGGTATGAATGCTTTGAAGTCAAAGTACGCGCGCTTGACGGTTTTGTCTTCGTGAAGAACGGCAGGTTCGTGTACCCCACATACGGTCTGCCCGATGAGTGGTGGCAAGGGGTGGAAGCCTTCGGATACATTGCCGCGCTCACCGGCGATTTCAAGTATTTTGTCTGGGCTGGCCAGTGGCAGGAGGAGTACCCAGGCAAGCATATGGAGGTTATAATTATAGCTAACTTGCGTGGGCTTGCGAAGGACGCAAATGATCACTGGCGGAACGGGTGAGTTTCTAGGTCTCCACCGGGTGCTCAATGCAACGAATACTAACAAGAGGGTGAAAGGCGTGAGCATACGCTTTGGCTAGACACAGATCAGGGATATAGCTACGCATTACTGGAGCCGGCCGAGGAATACGACCGTGGTGGTTGGACGCGCGTCACAGAGTCGTGGACGGACGCGCCCGACGCGGCCCTCCCTAGCGACCCCAGCTTCATCTCGATCAAGCGCGAAGACCCAAGGCCAGAATGGTGGGACGATCAAGGTGATAACGCGTGGGACCATTTCCAGGGAAGGCCGACACAGACACCCGAACCTGAACCGATCAAGAGTGCACTCCGGCCGGTGCCACGGGCAGGCAGCAAGCAGGGCCACCAAGATGATGGGCCAATGGAGCACATCGTTATCGACTCCGGCTCGTCTGACGAAGAAGACCCGGCAAGCAGCTCTGGTCCGCCCAATCCCACAACTTCCAAGACCCGGAAGGTGGCCCGCGCGGACAAGCGTGATGGCCAAGGCGAAGGCTCTGCATCGTTCAAGGCCAAGCAGAAGAAGCGCATCAACCAGCGGGCAAGCCAGCCAAAATCGAAGCCCAAACCAGCGGCGATGCCCCGCAAGATACCGAGCAATGGCCGGCAGCTGAAGCGCAGGGTGATTAGCGGGCCATCTTACCCTCGCCAGCAGAAGAAGCAGAGGCCTGCCGACGACGAGCACATCTACGTCCCCTCTGACTCGTCGGACGATGAGGTCTCCGCGGTGAGCTCTTCCTCCCCCGTTCCCCGATCGGCAAGCCCGAGGGGGACTCCAGGGACGTCTTCAACCGATGCGCTGAATCGAGAATCGAGTCCACACGACGCCAAGCCAGATGGATTGGAGTCTGCGGCCCAGGTTCAAGTCCACAAGGAAAGTGGCGCTCACCAAGGTCAGTGAGCCAGTTAGCGGCGTAGGTTCTCTTACATAAATGTAACGGCGGCGCAGAATCCGGACCTTTGCCTGAGCAAGCAGAACAAGGCCGCGACGTTTTTCGTACATGAGAGTTTCTCCAATTCTCTCTCTCTCTGCATTGTACTTCTATGTTTTGTGTTTTGACTTGCTCGAATTCATCTGATTCATTGATTTTAACACTCAAACACCGCATGAACTGTATGAATAACAATCGAGTTTAAAAGGTAAATGCCCTCCCGGACACGCGCATACTTGCGAGGTGCCAGTCGCGAATCATCCTCTCACTTGGCACCGCTCACAACCACCGTGCAAGAGGCGAAGATCAGGGCCACAGTCTTAGGGTATCAGATATGCATGATCCCAACAACGAAATGCTTCACTCGGTGTCAGACGCTGCCTGCCCCAACGGGCACATGAGGTCAAGGCACACACCTTGGATTGGATCCAGCGTTGCAGGTATGCAGAGCGATTGTTTTCGTATCAAGGTTGACCGCGGCAACGATGTTCCTAAAGAGACGTCAAGACGTTCGGCATCCATAAACATCCTAAGCTACATCCCATATACATCATCCCACAGCATGACGCCGTGAGGGCTCGGGCATACAGAAGCATATAACAACTAACGCAATGACATACTGGAGCGCAGGAGCAACCCTCTCAACAACAGTTCTACGCTACCCTGATGTCAACACCAGCTTCTCAGCGGGATTTGACACTGAACGGCAGGGATAGCGAAAAAAAAATGGGATGGTCGGAGGTCTGTATGCTGGGGAGCGCGTAGTCACACCTGTCGGTTTTCATTCACTGGCTCTCCTCCCACTGAAATGGCCAGAGAAAATCCCTCACTATAGATTCATACGAGCATTTAAACCATGTTCGCACAGCCGAGACGCAGATGTACAAATCCGAAGCATATAGCGAAACCTCCGGAAGGTCGCGTCCTATCAATCGAAGAGATATCGCTGCCACCAAGGAGTGATAGAGAAGGGTAGAAAACGGCTGGAAATGCCAAGCACAAGACAAGAACAAACATAGAGCTAGTCGAGAGCGAATATATATAGCGGCAAGCCAGCCCGGCGCTCCTCCCACTGAGGTGGCCGGAGTTCCTGAAAGGATCATATGAATCTTTATATAAGGTCCGCGGAGCCGAGACGATAACATTACGTCTGCGAAGCTTGGCGGATCGACCGGAGATCACGCCCTAACTTGGGAATGGATAGACCAAAGGGGTAGCAGCGAGGAGGTGGACACGCCGCATGAAAAACATCAGTCGCAAAACAACCAACGAGTGTGAGGTACTCTTGCAGAATCGATGAGGCGACTGGAATCGAAACTGGAGTCGTGGAGTAACCTGCAAGGAGTGGGGAGTGGGAGGGCCCCCGATCGTCATAGAAGTCGACCCCGAGGAGTGAAGATCACGTCATTCTGGGGTGACATCGAGTGTGGAAGTACGAAGCCTAAAACAGCGAGCGCTCGAGTGGGGAGAGTTGGATAAGTTAGTTGAGTGTCCAAAATCGAAGTGAGTCGGGTGGTGGGTGAAATACGCTCTTGATCAACGATCAAGCTCTGGCACGCCCAAGTTCCCCAGACGACGCCCATAGTACTCAACATATCGAAACGGTGCTCAGACACCGAGGATCGTGGTCAGCAGAACGAATGTAATATCCAAAAGCGCGTCCAAAGTGACGTGTCCGTACGTGCACCAGCTCCAGCGGGGAGCACACGGTGAGTAGCGCCGAGAAGGCGCGGGGCTTATAACCTGTAGCGAGGCATGGGAATCGGGCGAAGAGCACACAGACGAAGCGGTGGGAGAAAAGAAGAATAGATTGCGTGAATACTATGGAACGAGAGACTATATACATGAAGGATAGGGGTCAGGGGTGAGAACGAGCCCCTGAGCCCCGCGGATCGCGCATAGAATCGGGGCGGATCGACCCAATCCACTCCGCACTCTACAACACATACAAGCTATATCGAATGATTTAATCGTCTGAATTCGGGTAAGTGAACCAGGGGAGATGACCAGAATGATCGCACTCACCCTCAGTTTCGGCGTTCCAGTCCTGGGTCCTGTACCAGGACACGACAGGCGGCGGTCGTCCGATGCTGTAGGCGGAGGCGTAGGGGTGGTCGGCAGATATGTTGGGGTGATCGCCAGTACCGATCGCAAGTTGGCCAGCGTCGCCTGGGTATGGATGTGGGCTCGGTATGCGCTGGGTAGTAAAAATGCGCCTACCTTGTACGTCAGGCTCGCCGTCGGAGGCATTACTCTGGGCCCTGGACTTGGTCGCGAGCCGCTTCTTGGGGCGCTTGCCGCCGCCGGAGGTAGCAGGCAGGGCGGCTGAGCGTGGGTATTGGGGTGAGCCGGGCACGCGCTCGACCGTGGAGGTGGATTCGCCGCCGGGCTCAGCGCCTTCCGACTCGGTCGCGGGGGACTTCTTCCGGGGCGGGAACACAGCGCATTTACCAGTGGAGGCCGGTGGCGATGCGTTGACGTCCGCATCGTTGTCTTTATCCGACTTCGCGGCAGGCTCATTGACTTCGGCTGGGCATTGACGTTAGCCCATGATACAGTCGACGGTGAGGTCGCGCTTACCTTCCGACCCAGACTCCCCCTTGGGGGCTTCATAGTGGGCCCTGGGTTTGGTGGCGAGCAGCCTCTTCGGGGCACGGCCACCGCCAGTGGACTTGGTGGGGGCGTACTTGATGGACGAACTGGTGGTAGGGTTAGCAAATCGAGGCGGGGGCAGTTAAGTGGGGACAAACCTCATTGCTTTGGTCGAAACGATATGAACGTTGTAAGCGGTGCTGGTAGGTGTGGTGGCAGGAGGGGATCTGATGGTACCAAGGCGCTGCAGAGGTTGGCTTATATAGCATGGGAGTACTTCACCGCTTCCTCGGATCCATCGATCGAATGGCTATGCAATAGAACCAAGGAGTGCATGGGGCTTGGACCATGGTGGATGAAATATGACGTACCTGGGCTTTTCTGTGATTTCACACGCGGCCAAAGGCCGATCAGATAACAATAGAGCAGTCTGGTGACCGTCCGCAGGCCACGTGTTCCTTATTGTCATGACGTGCCAGTGCCATCAGTACTGGCCTGTTTTAGAAGCATAGAGATCTACTAGGTGCGACACATTCCATCTCTCGGCAGGCCACCAGCTCCTCGTCCGAGGGTATCATGTCTCGATTCCACAGAAGCGGCTGACTAACAACGAGGCATGTTAGGTATACAATAACTAACGACTCCCAACCGTACTCAGAGCCTGAATGGACTTGTTCGCAAATACCCCCGGTCTTGTACAGTACACCTGAGATACGCGCCGAATACATGAATTCCAACAGGAATAACAAAGCCCTCTCCGATGCTCGATTCAGTTTCTCTGTCGAGAACACGCAAGCATGCGGGCATACGTAAGAATCAATACGTGCGGAGTTTCATTGGCCTCTTCGCATACTTCGCATGGTCATACCGCAATCGAGTCAGCTAATGTCGGTGTTAAGTCGGTCCTACGCTAAGCAATAACTAGATGCTATGAGCAACATCGGATACGGGAGGATACACAAAAAATGAAAGGACGATGACATTCAGTTGATTAAAAAAAGAGGAAGAACGCGAATACAGTGTACGCAAGCAAAACAGGCAGGGTTGCGCAAAATGGTGAGCCGCCAAATAAGCCCCGTCAGCTTACTTTTTACGTCGAGTACGACGCCCACCACGGGTAGCCATCTTACGCTTCCCACCATCACCCTCCGGGAGCGCCTTCCCATCCTTACCCTGTGACCTTGCTGAGCTGTCGCCGGGCTGGTCGCGTGTGACCTTAATCCCTCCATGAAACCTCACGTCCCTTGATGTGACGAGGCTTTAGAATGGGACAGTTTCAACTCTAGAAGGACAACACCAACTTAATGGACTGCAGATCAAGAAATGTATTCGCCATTACTACAGATAAGAACAAAGAAAATGCTCCGCCTTGCTGACTGAGAATGCATCAACCACCCGATACACAAACAACTAAAACAATCCCGTGAAGGCGCACCACTCAACGGGTTTCGGTTGGGGGGAGGGAATCGGTGGCTGTGTGCATGATAAGCACCAAGGATAACAGTCGGGAAAACGAACTTGCCCAGTAATTGAGCACCTGGTCCCTGTTGATCGACAAGAGCGGCGGCGTTGTTTGCCGGTAGACGGGCTATCGATGGCGGCGGGGGTGGGTATTGAGTTTGGATTTGGCGTTGGAGGTGAACGTAACTAACCCTTGGGACCAAACTCCTCCTCATCAGAACCCATCACTGGGCCAACTACGCATTTGGGGATTAGCCTGGGCAATGCCGAATGATGAGGCAGTTGTTTACTTACGAATGACACGTTGCGCCTTACCACCTGTTGACTTGCGTAAGGTTGCATTGTGCTTTACCATGTTGTGGTGAGTGGAAAATAGTGGGGCAACGCGGGGGCTAATAAATGTGATATCAGGGTCCGACTGGATGAAGATGTGATGGGGTTCAACATCGGCGCTTGCGTGGCTGGGCGCTTGAATTTGTTTTGCGAGATGTCAGAGTCACGTGCTGGTGACCCTTTTCAGGATCACGTGAGGGGCGTTTGTTTTGTTCCCAACATCAACCGCCTCCGCTACCCGCCTCTCGCTCCTGCGTCCTTGCCCCCTGTGACGGGCTCTGCCCTTGGCCGATGCTCACTCATGGGCGGCCGGTGGGGCTTGTGGCTGCGTTGTTTCCTGGCCCGGTTCGCTGCCCTCGCGTTTTGCAGGCTATGCCTCCGCCTTTGTATCCGCTCTCGGGTGGCCCATGCGAGGGTGGTTAGTCCGCCTCAACTTTTGAATCCGATGACTGCCGCCCTTGCGTTTTACAGGCTCTGCCTCCGCCTTTGTACCCGTTGTCGGGTGGCCACGCGAGGGTGGTTTGTTCGACACAACTCTTGAATGTGATAACTACCCGGCTTCCCTTGACGCAACCATAGGCACTGCCTTGTCCATGTATCCGGTATCGGGTGGACCTTGCGCGCAAGTACAGGCATAAGGTACGCTAGAACGGTTTTGTTTAACCTTGAACTTTTGCCGTGCGACCATTGGCTCTGCCTGTCCTACATTCCCGTTCGCGGGAGGACTCTGCGCGGCGATACCTTACTCACATCCATCTCCTGCAAGCCACCGTGACCCCCACCCCCGCTCGCACAGGCAATGCCTATCCACGTATGCTCAGTCATGGGTGTGGACCATGCGCGGTGGGGCCGTGTTGAACCCGCACGTGGTGTATCAACCATGATTGCAGCTGCCGTTACCGTGTCGCCTTGGGTTATACCCGTCCACGTACCCGTTCGCGGGTGGACTTGGCGCGGTGACGCACAACACTGTTCTCGTTCTTATTGGGTAGCAACCGCCGTGCTGAATTTGGCTCTGCCTGTCCAACATGCCGGTTTTCCGGAGGACCTAGCACGGACATGCCATCCCTCAAGCGGACGATTGGGACTGAACAATGGATTCGGAACCGTCATCTCGCCCCTCCGGGTTTTACCCGTCCATTGTGCTCGTTCTCGGGCGGACGTTGCGAGATGGTGCGATTGGCGGTTCTTATCCAGCTGAGTTATGGTTAGATGCTCCCCGGTCAGAACAGGCCATGCCTATCCATTGTGCTCGTTGTCGAGCGGACCCGCTGGGTAGAGCTCCCATTCGTGCATCGTGGTGATGTTGAGGTCAGGGAAACTGTAATTGGGCAAACCGTGTTCGGGGCCGAATGAAAGTTTCCCGTGATTTTCCTGTCACCATATGTGTTGGATATCCCTTAATCAATGGATACCCATGGATTCCGGCCCTTATACACTATACATGTCAATTATCCCCCCATTTTCAAATTGTTGTATATGACTTCATCAATCCCTTGTTTTATCATCAATTGTCAACTTGTTATTTACGGTTATATTTAATTGTGCCCAGGCAAGCTTGGTAGGCACGGGCGAGAGTGAACCCAACGCCCACCCTTGTGATCATCGAGAAGTCTGTCAAGCACACTGACTATGAACGACAATGCCCCCAAAGTAAGTTGTGTTTGTGCAGGGCGAAAATACCCGGATACATGTGCAAGGCGGGGGGGGGGGGGGTCTCTTTGCTTGTACAACCTAGAAAACTAGCCAATTATCTGGGTGTTTTCTGCCAAGCCCAACTCACCCGGTAACTTCCATTAACCGAACGGGCGGGCGGGCGCGATCGAACAGACGTCTGCACCCTAACGCGCTCAACCCGCGCGCATGCGCGCAAAAGAACAAGCCTGCCAAGCGCGAACCCGCCCACGACCACAATGCTATTTCTAAGAAACAATATCATCCATGGCTTGATAATGTGAAATAAGTCGAACATAACCCTACCCCCAACACGTGCACGTGATTTTCCAACGCTGTCATGTTGGCGTGGGGAATCCACGTGACCCAAAAGATCGTGAAACTTCCAACTGCCTCATGTACAGCCAAAAACGTTTCAACCTCAAAGAGGACACCCCGGACCTCCGTTGGCATACCCTGAAAGAACACGCGTTCACCATAGAGCCTTCAGCGGATTCCGACGTGGACGAGTTCGACGCGGGACCGGACGCCATCATTGAAGACTTGGTAGATAAGGTCGTATCGTGCCTCACGCGCAAGGAACAGGGCACCCTCATTATCTCCCGAATTCAGAGGAACCAGGCCGCTGCCCTCGACGAAGGCCTTGAAGAAGCTGGGTGGAAAGTCAGGTCAGGGAGTTTGCTTCGTCTAGGACGAAACCCACTAAATCGCATGAAAATTAGGCTTGACTGGGACGCAGATACCAACACAGCGACGATAAGGATGCCATCTGGACTTCACAACACGTACTACGAGTGGACACACCGGGAGTATCACGATCTCTCTGCTCAGCTTGACCCACTCTCCCCCTGCAGTAATCAAAAGCTTTCGACCGGTGGCGACACCAAGATTAAATTTGATGACGGGTCTACCTGTTTCCCCGACGGCTGCTTCCAAGTCTTAGAAGGCGATAAACACAATGGCGCTACTCGGAACCGAGTAATCATCGAGAGCCTGAGATCCCAACCGGTTCCGGCTGCGATGAAGAAGACTGAGAAGTTGCTACTCAAGACCAATAACGTCGTTCAGGCGGTGCTCCTGATTATTTTCAAGAATCCACCGAGCGCCAAGGTCAAGGCGGGGGAGGACAAAGTTTGCACGGTCACCATGGAGGTTTGGATACGCAAACCAACTAGGGATGAAGGTAAGTCGGTAACGCTACTCTGTGAGATGGGAAGACACGCCAACACTGCATTAGCCATCGATCACCCCTTGGACGGGTGCCCGTGGTCGGACAAGGGCGATTACTCCAGAGGCGAAGCTTCACTCGACGATGCTGCCATAGGAAGCGCTCTGGCGAATGAGGACAGCGCAAAGCTAAATGACGGCAATGGCGCCCAGGTGGATGAAGCTGGTGCTAAGGAGGACGATGGCGACAGTGACTCATCAGAACATGATGATGCTGTCACTGACGGCGACTATATTCCCTCGCCGAACGAAGACGACGACAGCATCTTCCTATCAAATGAGAATACCAGGGTGGAGGACCTGGACAATATCCCCTCACCGGCGCCGCTCGTTGATGAACGAATAACTCAGCGGACTGAACCTCTTGTGAGTTGGAGAGGTGAATATGCGTCAGCAGCCATCAATTTTCTGACACTAGAATCTGATTGGCAGTTGATATACTCGGATGACCCCTCAGATGCCGAATACTTGGAAGACACCTTGTACCTCGACGCCTACGACTTCTTCCGGGTCTGCGCTGAGAAGCCAGACGAGCACATCCCGAAGGAGAAGCGTTTTATACGTGTTCAACTCCAGTCGCTTCGTGACGCTATAGCGTTCGCTCTTGGGGAAGAGCGGAGGGAACTGAGGGAGAAGAGGGCGCGCCTCTCCAAGCCTGAAACAAAATCCAATGCGGCGCCGGAGGTGGCTTCAACGGCGCAAGTCAGGAAACCGATTGAGGACCTTGTCTTCCCCCAGCCAAAGAAGAGGAGAACCGACAAGTAGAGCGAGCATTCAACTTTAATTCATTTTTGGCAGTGTAAAATTTCTCTATATCTCTTGTATGTGCACGCAGTAATCAAATGACGTTTCATCTCGTAGTTTGAGGACGTTGGATCTAACACCATGCGCTAATCAGTATTTGAACTTCGATGGTGGAACTGGTGTAAGGCGTGGGAGTGGCATTGGCATGCATCCAGCTCTTCGGGCGTATGAACAGTGTGCATGTCCCCCTCCCCCTCTGATCTCATGAGTGGCTCAAAGCGCCTGCCTCTACCGACTCAACGTTCCTTCGAGTCGTGCACTATACCTCACACCCATCTTCCGTTCAATCTGCACTGAAAATTGAAATAACACATTGAACCATTACACCGGTTCTATCCATCCCAAGCACCCGCCCCACCACCTGGCACCAAAGTAACACCCGACCCACCAGTCATTTACAATTGTTTTACCTGAGCCACAAGTGTCATGTAAGGCACAGAAATTGTCTGAAACTGCAAACTGGATTATACAATAATGAAAAGCTTTGCACGTTCCAATGGTGGGTATTAGGGTAGACTTCACAGGCTGCATTTGGGTGTCGCACTGTCATGAGCTTGGAAGTTGGCTTGCTTGAGTGTAATGTATGGGGAAACCGCAGTACTTCTAAGGTGAAGTATTGGTCGAGAAAAGATGAACCAAGAGAAAGGCAGCAAAATATGATACGAACCACGAGGTATAGGTTGCATAACACACTGCATTGGGGGAAAATTTACAACAAACATCAACAAAATTGAGATAGTATCAATATAACAACCAGATATAGTCGAGATCACAATGAAAATAACTAATACAAACACCACTATCGGAACTTGTGGGCGAAACAT
Organism: Ceratobasidium sp. 423; assembly: GCA_019616915.1. NCBI lineage: Eukaryota > Fungi > Basidiomycota > Agaricomycetes > Cantharellales > Ceratobasidiaceae > Ceratobasidium > Ceratobasidium sp. 423. Next base: position 26,383 of record WSTI01003848.1, read on the forward strand.
GCAGCCGAACATATGATTACTGGCGTGTAGGTCCCTTCAAGTTACTTCCTCCCCCGTCGGACGCGTCGCCCACCGTGGTTATTCATCTTACGCTTTTTTTCACCATGACCCCCAGAAGGCACCTCCCCTTCCTCTGTGCGCAACCCCTCTGAGCTGTCGCCGGGTGGATCGCGCGTGAGCTTGATCCCACCGCCATACCTCAAGTCCCAAGGCAGGAGCTGGTCGAGGTGATTAGGTGGCTGGCCAGGGAACCTGGCATCACCATAGTGCCCGAGGCGGCGCCAGGACTGGAGAGAGTGGGTCGGATCCACGGACAGTTGCTCCATGAGTCGCCTCAGTTCCTCTTCCCGAGTGACGACGTGCGGCAGCTCAGAGGGGAGCTTTTTGCCCGGCCAAAGCCCAGCGCTCTCCGCAGGCCACCAGCAAGGGCGGTATTCATGCCGTGGCCACACGTCTAAGCGCGGTGCGTTGAAGGTAACCAGGGCGCTCTCCCAGTGGTGGTTGTATGTGGCATGGGGGATCGTCATCGCGTACTCCGCGATAGCCGTGGTGAGCCATATACACTTTGCCCTGGAGTGCGATGTCCGTGTGTTAGTCGTGCATGAATTGGAGCCCTAGAGGTAAATCACTCACCCGCCGCGGAAACGGACATCTTCGCGAACCTCGATGGTAAGCAGATCCGTGATCGACGCCCAATACCAGTCGAACTCCGCGTCTGCGCCGTACCATAAACCTTGCGCATGAAGGCCCTCCTGCCCGAGTAAAGTGGAGACCGCTCCCACGATCTTCAGGCCTCTGAAGTCTTGAGTGAGAAGGACCTCATTGACCGGAACTGGGAGGCCGTTCTCCACATTCTGCGCGACGGTAAACGAATACAGTACCCGTTGCCGCTCTGTGAGGGATACAAATAAGGAGGACAGTTGCGTAGTCAGCTGAGTCACGAAAATATGCGTGGAAAAGAGGATAACTCACTTTTCATAGCCAGAATCCCCAGCTCACGTTCGAGATCCAAGAGCTCACCTTCAGAGGCGGGTGTGCGCCGTGTGTTCCCCTCTCTCCACTGGGCCTGTTGATCTCGCAGTGTATGGTCCATAGTGATGGCGGACAATAAAGACGGAAGACAATGCGTGACTTGTTGCGCAGTTGGTCAAACACAGATCAACATGTCACGTGACCGCGATTTTTTGATGCAATTGATTACACGGAACACGTGACCGCTATTGATGTTGATGGCTGGCTGATAGCTATTATTGGGACCCACCACACCTTTCCTCTTCGCAGTCACCAAATCTACTTCCACATCTACTCCTCCACCCATGCCTGGCCGATTCCCGGACGTTGTCGCGTATATCTTTGAAGGATTCGACATTCATGGGGAGGACGTTGAGTTGGACCCGGAAGATCCCACTCCAGCCGCAGAGGGTCAAGGTATGCGTGACCTACTGATTCGTATAGGCGCGTGTAGTACTGATCGGCGTGTGCGACATGTAGTAAAGGTGCGCGTCCTGGATGGGTTCCTTTTTGAGAAGGGTGGCAGATTTGTATACCCGAGAGCGGATCTTCCCAGTAGCTGGTGGGATGGGGTAACTGCCTTTGGATATACGGCCGCGACCACCGGCGACTACAGGTATTTTATCTGGGCCGGGCACTGGGATCAAGACTACCCTGGGAAGCACATCGAGGTTGTTATTCTAGGTGGCCTGAAGGGCATTATGAAGGAGTCCAATGTTCATTGGAGGAACGGGTGAGTGAAACCAGTCTGTACCAGGTGTCCAGTCGTACAATCGGTGACAAACGACCACAGGAAAGAGGATATCCTCTGGCTAGACACAGAGCTGGGGTACAGCTACGCGTTGATGGAGCCGGCTGAGGAGTACGACAGGGGTAGTTGGGCACGCGTCACAGCGTCTTGGATGAACGTCCCCGATGAGGGCCGCCCCAGTGATCCAAAGTTCATCAAGGTTAACCGCCAAGCCCCAAGGCCGGGTTGGTGGGACCGCGCCGGCGACGAGGCATGGGAGATGCTCCACAGCGGAAAGCGACCAGGGTCTCTGCCCACCGGAATTGCAAGCAGCCTGGAAGATTCGAAGGCTAGCGAAGGCAGCAGCGCAGGAAAGGCCACCCCCGAGTCCATCACAGCCGCCTCCGGTTCGTCGGACGAAGAGCCCGAAATTATTTTCATCGGGTACAAGGCTGCACCTGCCGCGACCCGCAAGGCTCCGACAGCGGCCAAGCCGCACAATCGAGGCGCCGGCAAAGCCAAGGCGAGCGCGAGGAGAACTGTTGGAGAGCGCACTGCTGCCCAGCGAACCATCACCATCCCATCGGACAAGGAAGAGGCCGTGGGCTCCAAGGTCGTACCGAAGGCCAAGAGGGAAGCGTGCAAGCCACGGACCAAGGCGACCGTCAAGACACCACCTGGGCCCCCCAATCTCCCAAGCCGCAAGCGTCGGGTAATAAGCGGCCCATCCGACTTTCGCCAGCGACAGAAGCAGAAGACGTTTGAAGTTATCAACGTAGACTCTGGCTCGTCGGACCAGGAAGATACCGTCACGAGCTCCCCCCCTCCCGCACCTTCATCGCCCATTGACATGGAGGATTCAAGGAGGCCGCCCGTCACTGAGCAAGCGGAACCCGCCGGACAGGGCGAGCAGAACGATGGTGAGCCGGAAGGCAGTAGTAGTGGTAAGTACAACAGCATTAAGCGAATGAAGATTTGATTGCTGACAAAGGGCTGGTTCTCGTCTTGTTAGCAATCGACCCTTCCACGTCTCGAGCAGAATGGGACAGGATGATTCTTGCACAAGTCAGGAGGCTGTATCCAAACGCACAATTCTAATCAAGCGATAAATGTACAATAGTGTATGAAATATGCCACCTATGACTGTATCACAAGACTCTAACATGGTATTTATTGATGTACTACAGTGACTGCTATGCCAATACAGATGTATATATGCCAAATTGACTACGCTGCAACGTCACGGTATTGCGATTGAAGCGGCAAGGTAACTGGGCTAGTGGCGATGTCACAGCAACGCTATTTGCAAATTCAAAGATCGCCTTGCACAATAAAGTGGTCAGGCTCATGTCATAGCCGTTGGAGGACCCATCATGTGAAGCGGACATGGGCCTAGGGCTCCGTGAGAAACAGGCGGGGGCGGTTTGGAAGTCACGTGGGTGACGTGCAGCTGCCTTATATGGCTTCTATATGCAGTTTCTGTCCGGTTGCAAACACCTCAGAGCACAAAAATAACCCATACAAAGTGTTGATCGGCAACCACATGACTTCCAAACCGCTCGAGGCTGTTTCTCACGGAGCCATACGTCAGCCAGCGGATTGTAATCACGTGACCGTGCACCCTTTGTTTGCCTCGGGTCTCAGCTGTCAGTCGCGCGTAAGCTGTGTTCGACCACCACTGCCCGACGGCAATTTTTAAAGAAACGATGTCCGATATGAATCAACAGGCCGGTGAGCATCCGAATCGGTCTGTTGATGTGCTGACCCACACGCACGCTTATTCAGTACTCAGTGAGAAGGCAATTCCACTGAATGATACTTCCATGGAGACGTCAAGAGAAAAGGAGGCGCCAAACGAGACGGTGAGTGCATATTGAGCACGGATCCACAGGTTACTCATTGAGCGGACAGTATTGTTACATCTGCGAAGACGGCGGTAGCATAGTCGATTGCGCCTGGTGCAAGAACTCCTGTTGCTACAATATAATTGGACAGCAGCAGGAAAATCCCGCCAACGAACCGGAGGCGTGTGTCAGCATACCAGAAAGCATGATCAGCGGTGCCGATGCGATCTTTCCGTGCCCCAAGTGCGTTGCAGACCGCAGGTTGACCTCGATCGGGGTAGGCCCACTCGCTCCTTCTATTGGACTTCCACTGATACGTTTGTGTAGTACTTCATCAACCGAGGTGCCCGAGCGACTACGCGCATCAGCCCGCGAACCTCGGTGGCGATTATAATCTACCACCTGAATGCTTACAACGCCCTGGCTAAATCGCTTTCCGAGCAGCTCAACGCGGCGCTATCATCCTTCTTGATGACCGTCGCCTGCCAGACCAGGCTCATCCACCGGGGCTTCACCGAGAGCGAGGCGGACGCTATGTTTGATGAGTGAGTGACTCTGGCTGTTCTATTCGCCGGTTGATCCCCTGACTCCCCTGGGGCTGTAGGCTACCAAGGGAATTAGGCTACCACCTGGCGGTGATCTTCATGACCGAAGGAGATCCATCAGGCGGATGGTGGCACACGGTCGACTACGGTAGCCAGAAGGACAGCCAGGTCTCGGAACACGAGTTCCTTGGAACATGCCTGGGTAGCCTGAGGAAGATGGCGAAGGGAGCAATCAGCGCACGTGTGTTTGGTATATCTTGCGGATTCAACCTGAAGGCGAAGGGTACGATGGCAGCGATAGTCGACTACCTTGAACGGTAAGTAGCTCTGCGGCTGCAATATGTCCACCCGGCTAACTGGTAAGCGGTAGTGCCCCGTTCCACTCTTTGGTGTTGCCGAGCACCTGCTCGTTGCTGATTTGCGAATATATCCACCTATTCCCGGAAATATTTATCAACCTTTATTATCTTGGAGCCAGCTTGAAACAGACTCTGCACCGTACCTGGGGTAAATCGAAAGAGGCTCATACGCATTCTGGGCTGGTGATTATGGACCGGTCTGATCTCTTCGCGGAGATAAAAGTCTGGATGATATTGTACGCGCCGGTGATTCTTCGCCCACTGGGTGTCCCTCTGCCTGTGGCGCACACCTTATGCGGGTGCCCAGAAGAACGCTCGGGATGGGGGTTCAAAAAGGAGTTGCACAATCCCCCGGAGGTGATATTTATATATCGCTCAAAGTGCTGTCAGCTCGAGCTGCAAGTAGGAATCCACCCCGACCAACGTCGGCAGACCAGCGACTACGAAGTCACTCTCATGGAGGAGCCCTGGAACAGAGCCAAAGGGCGCTTCACCTTTAACGAGTCGAAAAACGTCCGAATGAAAATTCTTGTGAGTCATAGTGTTCCGAGACTCACAAAGTAACTGACCCAGTATCCTGAATGTAGCCGCCAAATCCGGAGGGGAAGCCGGGCTCAGTGGACCGTCGCGGGATGTGGACGAGCTCCGGAAGGAGGGCGGTAAAGAAGCAGATGGAACTGGAAGATGCCGCAGAGTAACGTCTTCCAGGCGTACTGTTGATACAGGATTTGATTTAAAGACAGAGCTTCCGACAGAATAGATCAATTTTATTGTATTATTACCAAATTATATTCGTCTTGTGTACGCATACACGAATACAAGCACAATGAGGGAGAAAAGCCTCAACAAGAAACACGATACGGTGAGTCTACACGGAAGATCGCAGATTCGTTACACTGGTATCAAGTGGACCGGGAGGATGTGGGATCTGACCTGTCCGCGAACACGATGCGAAAAATATCGTACCAAAAGTATCATGGGAACGCAGCAAAGGCGTTGTCAAGTAAAAGAAATACGTTGAACAAAGTAAGCAGGTAAATGGGTAGCAAGCGATCCGTTCTTACTTACCCCCAATACCACAGTAACCTGAGAGGGCAGACGAATCGAAGTAATCAGGGATAATATCTAACCAAGAGTGTTACTGAATAGACACCCAAGTTGGAACGATGGCGGGAATCTGACGACGTGGAGGACCTACGAATCAACATGGGCTATTTCAACTATGCGCGGGAGGAAGTACACCCCGCATTTGGTGTTGCCGAAGAAGAATTAGCCCAACTCATTCAGAATGGTATGATCCACTTTGACAAGGATGTCGATGTACGTTTTTCTTTGACAGGTTTATGAGCTGTGGTTCTGAGATAGATGCAGGCGACGTTGCGTCACGGTAGGTTATTTGGTGAGCAAGTACGTACTAGTAGCCGTACCCCGCTTGTCAGTCTACTTTTGCACGGTGAGTCAACTATATATTATGCATCATGTTAGGACCACCCTGCTCCGAAAAGACCGCCATGGCTGCGAAAACCGCTCAAGCCTCCGAGCTGCCATCCATCGAGCTTGTGTCGCCCGACCACAAGGTTGGCTTTTCCAAACCACAAAAGGTCGCGGCGATTACCAAGGCTTTCTAAGACCCTAACAGGAGTACGTGTGATTGTTGTCGATAATGTTGAGCGTTTACTCGGTAAGTCCGATAACGGTATTCAAGTAGGAGGCCTATAGGTAATTCAGCTCAGAATTGTCGAGACGTGTACGAAACGCCAAATGTAGTCTCGATCGAAGACTTAGGAGGCATTGAGGACTCGAGCCCTCTCAGCACTAACGCGCGAAAACGTTGAGTGAGCCCAGTTGAGTAGGTGTCAGGATCCTTTCTACCCTGCGACTGACAGAGGGACTGCGAGTGATTCAGTCCTATCGTGACAAGATAGCTTATTATGAAATTGAACCGGGGAAAGATATTCACAAGCGAACAACATTACAGGCATGACAAACAACAGGCCCCACTCCTCAGGCTAACATTCCATCAATGACTGGGCACAAACGACGCGTGCACTATCGAGTCACGGCGCACCACCTGAAAGAGGTTCGGGATGAGAGTGGAAGTCTGTCGCTGCATTCGTGGTAAACATCGCGCAATCGTGTCTAATAATCAACTTACGTGGCACCTGCTTGCCCGCTGGTTCTTGACTAGATGTGGCGTGCATCTGCTGTGGGCGGGCTGCAAAGATCATCAGCCGGAGACAACAGTTATGAGGTCTGGGCGGGTGAAGGGTTGAAGGGTTCACTCACCGTTGGGACCGAATTCCTCCTCGTCACAGCCGATTACTGGACCAACTACGGTATTTGGGATCAGCCTGAAAAGAACCTAACAACGTAGCGTTAGCAACTTACGAACGAGGCGTTGTGCCTTGCCGCCATCAGTCTTGCGTGCCCTTGGGTGGTGCTTTACCATGATGGGTGTAGAGTTGAAGAGACGTGGGGCGAGGCGTGGGCTGATATATGTGATATCAGGGTCCAAGGGTTCTAACCGTTGTTCGAACAACGGTTGCGACGCGTTGGGCGCTAATGTTGTTGATGGGCGCTAATGTCGTTGATGGGCGCTAATGTCGTTGATGGGCGCTAATGTTGTTTATTTGTTTTGACGCGTGTCAAAGTCACGTGCCGATGACCCTTATAACAATCACGTGATGTCGTGTTGTTGTTTTCTCAACCTCCACCACCTCTCTGCCCCGCGGACCGCTCTCCCGCCTTTGTTCCTCCCTTATAGGCTATGCCTTTTGGCCAGTGCTCATTTCTGGGCGGTCACTGAAGGATATCTTAGGTTTACACCGCCACGCATCGCCATCGGCCCTTTCCGCGCACGCAGGCTCTGCCTCGGCCTTGTACTCGTTCGCGGGTGACCAACGCGCGGGCCTTTGGGTTCGAATCAGCCTCATTAGCCATCTATATCGTTCGTTGTACGGCGGTTACAGGCTATGCCTTGTCCGTATACCTGGTCTCGGGTGGACCCTCCGAACAGCAATTTGGTGTTAGGTGCGCTTTTCTTTTTCGCTTGTACTCCTGCTCGTGACTTGCTGCGTGAACACTGGCTCTGCCGGTCCGTTATCCTCGTTTGCGGGGGGACTTCACGTGGCATTACTCGACTGATATCCCTTACCTTGCAGGCCCTGTGGACGACTCGGTCAGCATGCGCGTGTAGGCTCTGCCTATCCCTTTATGCTCAGTCATGGGTGGGGACCCCGCAAGTTGACTGTCATGTCCCGTGGACTTCCTCGGCCGATTGTTGGTGACATATCTTCGCATTGCCGCGGCATTACGGGTTCTACCCGCCCTCATACTCGTTCACGAGTGGGCTTCGTATCAATGCAAGTTGCACATGCCTTGTGCTTGGTACGTTATAGAAGGCAACACCACCCCGCATCGTAGGCTCTGCCTGTCCAGTGTGCTCGGTCTCGGGCGGACCTTGCCGGGTGGGGGGGGGGGTCATTTCGCGTGTTTATTTATGCCAACTTATGTAGGTTCAGGTAGCTGCCTCGCACCCCTTGGGCTATGCCCGTCTGTTATGCTCGGTCTCGAGTGGACTGTGCGAGTCTATGTGTGGCCTTATGACGTTACACTCCCCAGCCGCAATAGGTCTTACCTGTCCGTTATGTCCGGTCCCGGGCGGATATGCTGGGTTGAGGGCGCCCTGCTCCTGTGCTAGGTTTCCGGGGAATTTCACGCTGGCAAACCGTATTCGGGGCCGGCTGTGAATTTCCTGAGATTCCTGGCATGGTCGCTTCCCACACGATTGGGTAACTTTCCTTCGAAACGAAACCGTATGTTCTCGTAGATTAAATTGTATTGACGCGAAATTATCTCTAACCAGAAATGTGTTCCTTGTCTTCAATAAAATGTCGTCCCCATATCCAGTCCCCTTCCCTTTTCCCTATGTGAACGCGGGTGAAAAAGTCGACCGGCCGACAAATATACAAGAGGTATTTCAAATCACTATAAAAAGGTCGAAAAAGATGCAGATTAAGCCACTGTAAAAAAGCTATCCTGGCAAATCCTGTTACCATGAGGCCTAAGGGGCTGTGTTGGCTATACCCCTAGCTCTGGATGACTGCTGCAAGACACCGGCCACTTGAATAAGCACTGATACATTGTATGAAGGTAGTGTAATCATGTCCTTGCATAACTTAAGATACCATCAACCCCGCACTTCACCTTTAACTTCTAGCACCGAGTCATACTTACTGCATGTATTTGCTTAGCCCAGATTAGCTCAGGGCTACACACATTCAGCCTCGACTTGTATCTTTACAGGTTGTGTCAACATTTACTGCTCACTGAGGTGGTGGTCATCGCCAACGCGCCCGCATGTCATTTTCTGTACTTTCCATCCGAAGAATCAAATACACCCTTCTATCGCCATTGGTTTGCTACACCGGCCGATTACTGGTTTTTGGTGCACATACAAGATTTATCAAGATCATATATATCTGATGACTACCGTATCTCAACACAACTACATATATAAGGTACCACGGCACCATACACCCCATTTACTTTGATCAACTTTCCCGCCATTGTCTCCTGAGGCAGAATCCAAGCCTGGCCACACGCACGACAAATCGCCTTCACCTTGACATCCCGTAGCATATCACCGTGTTTACCGTCGTGTTCAACCTTCCAGATCTTGCGGCGACGCTTATTGATGTTGGTTCCTTGCGGGCTCGCATCCTGAGCCGAACACTCGCATACGCTTAGCACACTTGGTAGAGCTTTCCCCAACGGGCGGCTCTGAAATGGGGCGTACAACCAAAGCTCCACGGGTTGATTTCGGGCTAGGCATACGAGATCCGAATGGCTGGTGGCGATGCTGTCTCTCATCCAGCCCATGTGTACGACATTGCGCGCTTGATCAGGTCGCGCCGCAAGCCCCTTGGTCAGCTTGGTAAACAAGTTGAACATGTAGGTGGGTGACAATTTTTTGTTGAGGCAAGCGACCACCAGGCCCGGGTTGCATTCCCTGGAACAGCATGATAGGGGTTAGAGATCTTCAACATACGTTCACAGGGATGATTCACTTACGTGTTGACCCACTGCTCAAGCTCCGCCACCAAGCCCGGGTTGTACATCGGATGGCCGCACGCGAATAAAAACACAAAACTGTAGCTCGCCCCGTTCAAAGCAGTTTGAGCTACTGGCAACGAAGTGGCAAGCAGCTGCCGCAGGCATCAGTGTCTCTCGTGACCCGCCTTAACATGTTATTACACTTACCTCGGCTGGTCGAAGGGCCTCATCGTTGTTGAGTTGGTAGCCTTGCTCACCCGTCAGACCGTGCGTGAGGTAAACGGCGATGAACTGGTACGTCCTGCGTTCCCATTGGCTTACCCCAGCGAATAACCGTGGCCGTGGTTAGCAAAGGATCTGCACAACGATGAACCCGTTAAAAGACTCACAGGTTGGCGAATGGGTCATCCCTCTCCTTCAAATGCTGAAGCTTTACCGGTTGTGCCAGGTACTAGTACAACAATTTTCAGTATCGGCTACCACTATATCGAAAATGTCACTTTGCTCTTACCTCCCAGCCCATTTGCCGCCAAAAACCAGTGGTGAGGGTGATGAGGTGTTTGGCGTGTGGCCAAAATTCCTCCACATAATAAACCACCATTATCAGGCGTGGCCAGTCCTCACCGTTCAGTTCGACGGAGTCCCGGGTAGGGGGACGCAGATAATGCTGGGTGTGCGATAAGAATTGGCATCTGGAACAAGTACTATGATTCTCACCGGGTATATGCCCCTTTCTTCGTGTTTCCAGCATTCCGGGCAGACGAACGATTGCGTTGCATCGGCCAAAGAGGGTCGGGAGCCTCCGGCGGAAAACATGTTAAAGGTAATGCATGCCTCATGGAACGGAAAATGCTGGGCCTCCGCATCGGTAGAGGCCCCGATCTTGTTTGGCGGACCCTTTACCTGGCTACCTTCCTCGCTTTCAGAGTCCTCGTCTTCCGAGCCATCGTACTGCACCCGACGATAGCAGTAGCTAAAGGGGCATCGCGTGCACTTGGCCAGATACTCGGGTACACTGCAATAACAATTGGCGCATGTGTCGCGCCCGTAAAACACGTGCTTCGGAGTGTTCCGGACGGGAACGTCATTTTGAACCAACTAGTCCAAGTTCAATGCCTAAGCCAACTAACCTCGATCGCGGACTCACCTCAAACCAAAGATCCCCGTCATCCCTGAGATCCCCGTCCATGTTGTCGCTAGGGTCGAGGCGCTATAGTCACATGAATAAAATCAGACTCGCCAACGGATGAAGGAGGCTGAAGACTCACCCGTCGCATCTGTTGCATGACCTCGCCCACTGCCTCCTGGATGTTGGCCTGGAGGTGGATGTCGATGTGATCGTGTTGGGACCCCCCGTGCAACGGAGCTGGGTCGACGTAAACCACGGCGCCACCCCTCGCATGCACGGACGAGGCAAGCTCTCTCGTCGCGTCTAGCAAGTCCGGATCTTTGGGAGGTGCCCCCAGGATCAACAACAGGTGGCAGCCCTCGTCATACCCCGCCACGGTGATTGGATCTGGGGGAGTGAATTTGATGGCAGGCTGCCGTTTTTCGCGAGCTTTTCGGTTACCGCGTGTGTTACCTTTGCGTTGTTTGCCTCCTGCAGGGACGTTGATCTGCTGGCTTGCAGAAGCATGCCCCTTTGTTGCAGCAGGTGCCGCATCGGGTTGATCGACGTAGTCTTCATCTTCGTCCCCATTGTCCTCACCGGGAAGCTCCACATGGACAAACGATAGCCCACATCGCCTTTGCACGCAGGGCCACAGGGCACGAAGTTCTTCGCTACCAACTCGTCGGTCCTGGGGGCTTTCCTTATGTAGAACCATATCTAACCAGTTATCAGCCGACGCACAAGGTCAAAAACTGGCAACTTACATTTGGGATGGCAGCCCGGGCATTTTGTCATCTCCTGCGTGAGAAAGGCTGTGTCCAAGGCCGTCGTTGTGTCTACTTGACATCCTTCACAGCCAGAAACAAGGCATCGAGTATGTCGGTTGTCCCCGTAGATCGCTGAGACTCTGCATGCAACGTCCGGTGATGATTCGGCCTCCAGCCCGTCGATACTCGTCGTCAGACACTTGGTCAACCGGTCTGCCTTGCTCAATTTGTCCAGGTAATCGAGGAATATGTTTCTTTTCGCATGGCGAGCGGCCATACGACGTTCGGTCATAACGCGGTTAAAGATAGCCAGCGCGCCCATCGGATACTTGTGGGGTTCCCTGGTAGCGTCCCGGATCAAACTCCAGTATGTGGTGCGTGGGAGCTGATGCGATTGTGGCACATAACTGTCGAGGGGCTTCGCAATTCGAAGAATGATTAGCTTTGTTGTCCAGCAAACATGTTCACGACCTAGTATAACGTACCTGAATTCCTGTACCATCCAAAGCCGCATCTCCCGAGAGAATTAGTACTTTTTTCGTCCGCGCGATTCCCTCAATAACATCCCGAAACCGTCCAGGATGAATTATGGGATTAACAGGCTTGAGACGATCCGACATCCGAGAGGTTGAAGTAATCGCTGGGTGGGAAGCCAGTACGGCAGGGAGTGTGGCAGGGGCGTCCATGGCGAAGTTGTGGCGTGGGGCAATGTGGGCAAAAGCAGAGAGAAACGCCGTCACGTGGGTCGCGACACCATAACCCGATCAACAAGGGTCCTAATGAATTTGATAATGAGCCCAATTTGCTCGTGACGGCCAACCCTATTGTTCTAGCCATGCATTATATTTGTGGCAAGCCCAGTTCCTGAGAACTCATGTGATGAAGTCATGGAGACCCTGTGATGAGCGGGGAGGTTGAATCGAACGGCGTTGCAATATAAAGCACCCACCCAGCCCGTGGTGTGACTGTTCCGGCCCTCCCAGCATGCCGAAACCAACAGGCGTCCAGAGAAAGCATCTGAAAGCACCATGGGGTGACAACATCACTCAGGAGACATTCAAGGGTTTAAACATCCACTCGATTGGCTTAGAACCAAGTATTCGTAATGTCCCTCCCCCAACAGGGAAGCCGTATGACGCCAAACAGAAGCTGGAGCGGGAGACGTTAGGAAAAGTCGAAAATGACATGACGAGGAAGTTGCTGAAGGCGGTGTCAGAGGCTCTGAATAATCAAGGTAGGTACTATGCCGATCCGTGATAATTTGAGTGCATCTCATTGTTGAATGACTGAATATGATCCTTTAGTTCGGCTGCCGTTTCGCGTATCTGACTTCTTGAAGGAACGGAAAAAGGGCATTCCAATTTCTAGCCCTGGTGCTTTTGGGACTCTTACGCAACAGCAGACGCGCCTCACCATGGAGAAGGGACCGGCTGTGGTCACAGATGAGGCAGGGGTCCCGTTGGTATGGTATTTCCCTCATTTCATCGGGACGGGTCTTCATGTGAGTGTGATTCGGACTACATCTTAAGTGGCATTCAACATCGAAGTATATTTTATAGACGAACTTGATGAGATGCGTTACTGAGCTTGCTCGGGCCTATCAACCACCGCCAGATGATAAGACTCATGATCGTCGGGCACGCGCACAAAAGTCGGAGCCATGCGTGGGGTTGGCGTCAAACGCAGGCTACATGACCCGAAGCCGGATGGCTGGGGAGGATAGGTCGATGGAGCAAGATCTTAATGACAACCAGCAAGAGCAGGAGATCTCCATAGACGGTTTCCCATGCACCATGGAGGAGCCAATAGCAAGTACGGATGAGCAGCCATGCCCGGAAACGTATGAAGAATTAGAGGGTGAGGTCCGCCTAGAGGGCGAGCACGATCTTCGTCCCCTCATCTCAAGTGAGCATCCGAACACGCCGTCAATTCCTGCAACACCAGAGCTATCAAGCTATGCACCAGTCGCCTACTACTTCTCTCCAGGATGGAGTCAAACTGGGATGCAATATGTAAGTTGTCTTTCCTCAACCTTGATCACTTTGCGGGAACGATGAGCTCTGTAGGTGCGCCCAATACAGATGTCCTTACATTTTCGCAACGCGTTGGATCGGGGACTGGACGAAACCATCCGGTTATTGGAGGCGAAGCGGCTGCTGGACAAGCAAATCGCCCTCCTGACCAAGATCATTCAACCGTCGCTGAGCAGAAGCATGGAAGCGCTCAGGTCCCACATGTCCGCGGTCAAAGGGCCGACCGGCACTGCTGTGGTGAACGGATGGACAAGCGCCTTTCCGTGTTTTGGAATCACCATCAACCGCGTTACTCCGATGCATAGGGACATCAAAGGGATAAGCGCAGGACTGGACGTTATCGGTGTTCTAGGCACTTTCACCGAAGGAGGAGACTTGGAGCTGCCTGACCTCAACCTGCGTTTGGAGTGGAAGCCCGGTTGTCTCGGAGCTTTTGATGGCTACGACTTTCGCCATATGGTGCACGACTGGGCCGGTGGCTCACGTGTTGCGCTTATTTCCTTTTGTCGGAAGTCCACATGGGACGCTCTCAAGCTTAGCCCAAAGTTAACCCGTCCCGCCGTTGAGGACTGTCAACGCGAGCTGGCTTCGGCAAAGAAACGGCGTGATATAACCATTGAGGAAGCGAAACGCAGGTTGCAAACTCCAACAACCGAAGCAAACAATGGAGGGGCAACAAAACACAGAACCCTGCCGCCTGATGTGGAAGATCGGCCGACGCACACGACATCGAGATTGACACAAAGCAGTTTGGAGGGAAGGGAGGAGAATGACAACAAGCGGCGCAAAGTCGGAGATGTGCTGCCTTAGCACAAGCAGAGGTCCAGGTGCTACCTCCATGGCACCAATGTTCAAAGCATGAGGCTGTACGCTTATGGACTGGGTGTAGTGACCTGACAATCTCTATTGCATATAGACACGTTGTCTGTGATCCTCATATTTCCTCTTGGTTTGATACAGCCAAATTATACATTGCACATCACCTTTAGTCTCACTTTCATTTTTCATGTTGTTTATATTTCGAGTTGAGAGTGGGTGGAGTCATTGATGCGTGGTGTGTCTATGGTATATATATGCCATACTTCACATAAATATGCACACAATACAGACATGAGTGTTGGCCTATTTTTGCCTCCTTTGACCATCCTTTTGATCACCCGAGATTTCATTCATATTACAAGCACTCACGTAGTAGCCCATTGATCACAGCACTAATACGCTTAGACCTCAGTCCATGCATTCATGACTTTGCGCCCTACATGAAATGAGCCACGTTACCCTACGCGTCTGTGGGATCGTCTGTGGGCGATATCCAACATTGATGCATGACCTGGTGGGGAAGCTCAAATGTCACCGACCCCCAGAGTACATCAATGGGCCGGAACTATATCTCAGGGACAATGGAGATGTGCCCACGCTCAGTTGCTGGCTTCGCAAGGAAGGCGCCACAAACAAAGACCCTTGATGTGAAGATCAGAGCACGTGATCCAATGTTGCTGACGCAACCACGTGTTGGTTACATTCTTGCCCCCAACATCCACCACCCAGAGTCGAAGAAACCAGAATGACGACGAAAATTACCAATGGTATCCAAAAGATTTACGAAGGGTATGCAATCAAACCAGAAAGTTATACGTTGGCAACGGAGGTGTCTTCGGCGACAGGGGGAAAGAAACGAGGTAAATTTTCAACCTTGGAACATGTGGACGCACCGACTTTCCAAATCCCGGGAGTCATGTGATATGGCTACGTATATCTTTTGTATCTTACTGACACGACTGACGGGTGTTTTGTAGTTCGCGTCCGCGCACTGGACGGTTTTATATTCCTGAGAGGTGGCGAATTTGTGTATCCGACATACGAGGTCTCGACTCCCGAATGGTGGAAGGGCGTGGTGGCGTACGGGTATATTGCTGCGCTGACAGGTGATTACCGGTATTTCATTTGGGCTGGGCAATGGGACGAAGAATATGATGGTAAGCACATCGAGGTGATACAGATTCAGAACATCCTCGGGATGTGCAAGGATGTGAGCAGGCACTGGCGGCAAGGGTGAGAATTTAAGACTCCATTCATTTGCTCAGAACGTGATTAACATGCCAACAGAGAAGAGGAGATTATTTGGCTTGAAACCCGCGCGGGTTTCAGCTACGCGCTCACGGAACCGGCTGAGGAATACGACCTGGGTCGTTGGGACGGCGTCATTCGCTCGTGGACGGAGCTTCCCGGCGCAAAAAGCCAACATTACGCAGGCTTTAATGCTGTTGGACGCCTGGATGAGCAGCCATCCTGGTGGAAGGGTGACGGGGCAAAGAAGGCGTGGACTCATTTTATGAAGCCGAACAAGGAGGCCGAGCGTGATGAGCAGGCTGAGAAACGCGAGAAGGCGAAGGCGGAGCGGACGCGTCTGCAGGAGATGCGAAAGTCGTCGGACACAAAGGCGAAGGGGAAGGCGAAGGGGAAGGTGAAGGCGAAGGGGCAGGGGAAGGGGAAGGAGCAGCCCAAGTCTGACCCAGTCGAGGCGGCAGGTCCGAGCGCTGGAAGCAAGCGGAAAACTGAGGAACCCGTGTACGACCCACCCCTGCTCCGAAAGCGTAAGGCGGATGTTAGCTACGTTGAAATCGATGACTCAGAACAGGAGGACATGGAGCTGGACACGGACGAGGGACAATCCCCGGAACCCCCGGCTAAGCGCCCCCGTGAGCGCCCACGCCCGTCAAAGGCTCAACGGCCGGTCCCCATCAAATCTGCCAAGGTAACACTGAGTCTGCAGTGTAGCGCACCGCATATACTGACCAAGCTGTGGTACTCAGAAGGCACCGGCAGATAATTTGTCCAGCTCCGAGGAAGAACCCCTGAGCTCGGCTCCGAAGATTCAAAGCCAGTTGAGCCAAGGCGGCGAAATTGGTACGTATTTGACCAATTGCCGAAATACCTTTACTGACAGCAATATCTGCATTAGGAGCTGGGGGGGGAGCCACCGTCGAGCAGCCAGCAAGCTCTCAGCCCTCGAGGGCGATGGAAGGACTGTCCATCGGTACGTGTCTATGTAATATAAAAACTCCCGAGACAAATGTGAAACGTCCCCCAACAGCCGTTGTATCCGAAAACACGGGTTGCAGCATGGAGGGCGTATCTCAGCTCGTTGAGGGCGGCCCGGCTGGCCAGGACCACTCTGGTGGTGAAGGCTCCGCGCCCACTGTCTCCTCTGCACCCGCACCGACTCAGTCGAGTGCGAAGCCCAAGTCGACTGCCGCTCTCGCCGCTCCCACCACCGCGCCAGTCCTCCCCGCCTCAATATTCGCATCTGCACCTCCGGCCGCTGCCGCCTCCCCTACCCTCGCTCTCGCCCCCATCGCTGCCGCGCCCCAAGCGGTTCCTTGCGCGGACTCAGTTCCATCTGCGGCTCCTCCGACTGGCGCTGCGTCTGTTGATGGCCCCAAGCCTCCAACGCCCGCCCCTACCACTTCTCCTGCTCCCGCTTCTTTGTCCACGCCTTTATCCGCGCCTGCGCCTGCTCCCGGTGTGCCTGCGGCTCCGGCTCCAGCGCCCATCGCTGTTGGGCCTACTGCTCCGGCGCCGGCTGCTCCAACCGCTCCCGCCGCTGCCCCCGCCGCTGCCCCCGCCGCTGCCCCCGCCCCCGCCCCCGCCCCCGCCCCTTCCCCTGCTGCTCCTGCTGCTCCTGTCGCTCCTGTCGCTCCTGTCGCTCCTGCCGCCTCCGATGCCACGCCTTCGGTGGCTACCTTTCCCCCCGCTGTGGTGTCAGCTGTCGATCCCGGTCCGGCTCCGCCTTCTGTTGAGAAGGTCAGCGAGTTTGAGCTGGACAACATGACCGGTAGGCGCCCGAAGCTGGGCAGGAAGTGATTGGTCGAGAGCATGGGGCGTGTCAAGGGACCCTTAATCTTCCGTCTACTCTGTATATGCGTTGGGTCCCTCATTCCTCTTTTTCATGTTTTTGTTTTTATATCTCAAGTTGAATGCTCCAAATGTGTATCTGTTACATCTTGTTTTTTTAGTTCTCGGAATGTCATTGTTGTGATCTCGACGAGAGCGGCCATCTAATTAGTCGAACCGAGCCACAACCCGAATTGATGCATGATAGAAGCCTGAACCCTACTGTTACCAGGGAACAGTAATAGCCCTCTTATTGTCACCGCCAGGCGGTTGCAAATCGGGCCAGCGCCACCCGAAGAGAAGACCGCAATGGTCCCTGTGATATGATGTGATTATTGGTCCATCACAATCAGGGCCCACTATATACAGCGTCCATTCATTCAACTGAAGGCCACCCCTTGCTACTACAGACAACGCTCATGGACCAGGTTGCAGTCGCTAACTCTGTGTCTCCTTTCAACAAACTCCCTAGTGAGGTGGTGGATGTGATCATCGAAGGGCTGGATCCCAGAGATGCGAGAAACTTCTCGGAAACGAACAGGCGCCATCACGAACTGGCGATGAAACGTGGGTGGCACGAATGCACCCTCGCGCAGCTGTGGATGACTGTACCGGCGGCAGTGAGGATGCTGATTCTAAAAGAGGATTGGGATGCTACAATTGACCAGGTGCGCCTTGCTGATGTGGTGTGGCCCTGTGCACAAATTTTCCAACTAACATCTGGTAGGTCTCCCTCTCAGCAATCATATCGGACAAGGCACAAGATCCCCTGGGCCGTTATTGGCGCCATGTTCGAGTGCTGAACATTCGGTATCCATTCCCTGCGCTACGGTCCAGCCATATCAAGACGTTGATGGCTTGTTCCCCCTTCACCCCACACCTAGACAAGTTGGTCGTTGATTTACGTATCCGCCAACCCTCGACCCTTGCTGATGCTGAGCCCTGGATTAAATTATGTGCCCCATCCTCATTACGGACATTTTCCATCCCCACCTACTACGACTCGGACATACTGGGCTTTGGTCTGGAGCTGGAACACGCATACAGGATCTTGCAGCGTTTGATGGAGACTGGTATAGAGCTGCGCGAGCTGGAACTCGACCATCCCTGGCAAGTGTACGGAGAGCTTTTGCCGCCACCCAACTTGAATAGCGGGTTGAATAGACTTGTAGGAGGTATCACCCTACTATCGTTGGATGAAGCACTCTTTGATTTGTTTACTTATGAGGTTCTGGGGAGTCTGCCTCACTTGACCGTCTTGAAGCTCCAACAGCTGTGCAACTTGCCAGGAACCTTGTCCACGGAAGCCCCTGACAGTAATAGCATGTTTCCTTCCTTGCGAACTGTGGAATTCGTTCAAGCGATTTGCCAGGTCGCAGGGGAGCTGATTGAATTATACATACCCCCTCGCTTGCAGGCCGTGCGCTTCCGCGGCCTTCCATTGGCTAGCAGCAGCGAGCTTTCCACATTATTGCGCACTCTCGAACGGCATCGGGATACCCTGCAGGTGTTGCATGTCGAGATGGAGCTAGAAGAGGAGATATCCTCAGACTTTGTAATGAGGTTGACGCACCTGCCAGCCATGGCTATGGAAGCCATATCTCAGCTCCAGCAACTCAGGGAGTTTTCTTTTCCTCGTGCTCGAACAGATGACCACCAGCTCTTTCTTCAAACATGCAGATCCTGGCCACTTCTGACTCGACTGGATATGCCCCACCAGTGGGTGAGCGCGGATATCTTCAAGGGTCTGGCTTCTACTTGTCCACGACTCGCATGTTTGTCTATTGCAATATTTGCGATGCCAACGCCCGCGCTTCCTGAGGTTACCCTCCTGCCCGATTCTTGTCTCGATGAGGATGATGCAGCCAGCATAGCAGTAATCTCGGACACCCCGTTGGAGGTGACATGTTCCCTCGACACGCGTTTTAACTGGCATACCCATTATGACTTGGCGCTGTGAGTAGCTTCAGTGTCATGTCCGTCTTTCCATGAATGGCTAATCATTTTGAGCCTGTAGGTATCTGGCACGACCCTGGGCAAGTGTAAAGGTGCAGGCTAGGTGGTGTGGCGAAGACCTAAAACCGAGCACAGTGGAGGAAGGGTCCTGCCAGTGCCAGTAACCAGGCGGCGCATTCGTGGATTCCGAGATGATTGTATGTGACAATGTCAATGCTGAACACGCCGAGAACTGGCTTCCTCTTGTTTGATTTCATTTGAGCTTTGCTGTAAATGTCCTCTTGTCCAGTCATTACCGTTAATTATGTTTTCCCTTGTATTGCTCACAAGTTTTGAATCAAGCATAAGGAAGCCCCCATGGAACTCTAAACCAAGGTATCACCAGTATGCTGATGGGTCAATTCGCCATTTCAATGCCCACCTTACACCAGAAGCAAGGTGCTTCCCACTCCATTGTAGCCGAGAACGCTGACAGAGTCAGAGTTTGCGAACAGAAGTAAAAGGGCTTGCCAAGTTCCTGGATTTGGGGAAGGAGGTCTAATTCCATGTGGGGGGTGAGTCATATTTACATAAGATAGTAAGAAACAGCAAGAAATCACGACATGAAATAGCAAGGGAACGAGTGCATGATGCTTAAGTGATAGGCCAAGGCACTGTGGCCCCCTTGTACAGAGCGCTCATTCAGGTAGAGGAAACACAATGGAGGAACACTGGTGCAATTACACGTCGACAAAACGCAGGAAAGAGACATCAAAGATAAAGTCAAGGACGTATGGTGTGTTGCAGCACATGATCTCCCTCATTCCTCAGCGAGCAAAGGATTCAGCACAATCCATGGCCCACCATTAAGGGGACCGACCCGTTGTGCGCTCTTCGGGGCCGTCGTACCCACCGGCCAGAGATTGTTCTTTGCCGGCACATAAGGCAGCCAGAGCCAGTGTCGACTAACGTAGTCGTGGACCGACTTGACCACCGGCAGGCGTTGGTGCTCCTGCATCCCGCGCTGCAGGGTGATAAAGTCCTTGCGCACGGTTAACGTCTTCAGGCCTTGACCCTTTTCTTCAGGATTATGACCTGGTCCGTCCCGAAGAAGTGGAAAAAGTTCATCTAGGGTTCTCTGCCATTTGTCTACGTCAAGCGGTATTAGTATATGACTTTCATAAGCCCGCTTCAACGTATCCATGCTGCCAAAAAAGTTGAATTGCACTTCTCGCCGCTGCTTTGCGGTCAGGCTACACCATGATCCTCCACCAAACCGATTGGGGGCCTTGGCTATCATCTGGGTGGGGTAGCTGTGGACTAGATCGGTGAGATGCTTGGTGGGGAGGATGACTGCCTCTCGCTCTTCAGGATCCTCTTCCTCTGAGGGGTACGTTTCCGCTTCAGGTGTCGGAAGAAGACCGACGAACTGGTCCTCGGGCTCCTCGATGCTCCTGATCACGACCCGCCTTTGCCTATTTCCAACCCGAGCGGGGCCGATAACCTTTGGATCCTCCTCTTGGCGGCGCTTTTGGGTCACCGCCTTGATCATATTGTAGACATCCATTTGACTAACTCGATCATCCTTAGTCCCCAGTAGGTAACAGATCGTCTCGAGGGGTAAGGTCCGCTGGGTAGACGCCCGTGGCTGCCTGTTCTGCTTGAAATGAACAACTGGAAGGAAATAGGCACCGAGAGGGCGCTGTGGAACAAGCTGGCCATTCTGCATAGCGTGTACACAGCCGTAGTCGTGCACCTCATCCCAGTGGCTGCCAGAGTCTGGTCGGTTGACCAATGCGTTCAGCATGAACTGCAGGCTAAGCAGCAATGTGCCCGCCACAGGGAGTGAGGGCAAGATAAAGGTGCTTCTCTGGGCCATCCACTCTGACATCACCGACTTGATGGACGTAAGGCGGGCGACTTTCCATCCCCTGATTGAGCATGTGATAAGTGTCAACGGCTGGGGAAACCAATGGTCAGCTCACCAGAAGTCCTCCCGTTCGATACGATACAAGCAGGGCTTGAGTACGTCGTCTGGAATGCGGAGTTGGCAGTAGGGATAGTACTCATACGCTACTCGAGACTCGATGCGCAAGGCTACTCCATGGCTGAGGGAGCTGTTGTGGAAACTGACAAGGAGAGGATCGATATGTGAACTTAGCTCGCGCGAATATGATAAGAGACACAATCTTGCGCTGGTGCGTTGTGCGCCATGCGCCAGAGCGACGTTGTAGATGGGGTTTTTGTCCGTCGTATAGATTTGGACAGAAATGACGCCTGATTCCCTCCACTGTGGGTTTATCAATTGCCCCCCACTGATGTTGTTGAACTGGGCTACTTCATCCTCTCGAAACTTGTTGCCCCGACCGCTTGTAAGTTGCAGGCATTCGTCATACGGCAGGTTGGTGAAGAAGCAGAGCAGACGTGCGTGCATGTCGCTAGAGGCAAACGTGCATGCAGCAGGGGAGTCGAGGGTGTCGGAGACCACCACCCTGGTCGCGAGGTCCAGGAACCAAGAGTTCTCTTCGAATTGTTCGGTGTCAAAGTTTTTAAGCAGTTGTTTAATCCTGATGCTCCTGGGGTGACCGTAGTCAGGAGTGCCGTCTGCACAACAAGGTGAGGTTAGTATCCACAGTGGAACCATGCAGCCTGTGGAACATAAAGCACTTACCTTCGTTCATCAAGTAGTCATCTGGAGGAGGGTGCATGCTATCCACTCGGTTCTTCAGGCCCCTCATCTCGTAGCCAAGAACAAAGCCCCTAGCCCATTCAACCCTGGGCGTGGCCCCAATGATCCGGTGGCATGCTTCAAGTAAAGGATTGAGGAACTCGGCGTGGAGGTCTCTACCGGAGTCTTGATGATGGGTGCCCCGCTGTTCTACATTCTCCGCCTCTCCGTCTTGCTCTTTCCGTTTATCGTTACTCTTCTTGGTACTCGCCCTGAACTTCTCGTCATTATAGCTTGCTGCCCAATCGCGAAGCAGCTCTTCGGGTAGAACTTCCTCCGCTGCAGGACGCCAGACCAAGTCGTACCACTGGCGCATATGGTCTTCATCCGGGCAAACATTGCCCCCCGGGAGTTTCAGATAGGGGAAGTGTATCCGAATCAACCCCTGTGGCTCGAGTGAAAGCAGGCGTGTATTGGGCATCTTATGCAAAGGCACCTCCTACAAACGGACGTTGAGACCCTTCATTTAGCCGACATTCCTAATGTGTTGGCCTGAACTCTACTTACCTCTTGGATACGGTGGTCCACGTCCACCATAACCCCCGGTGTGTGGGTATCCTTCCTGAGGGTGTGGCTGGGGCTCAGGAGCATATGATGTTTGATGATGGCACTTTCTCGGATGGGAACGCGACCCGTCATTTTGCTGATCACGGAGTCAACGTCGGAGATTTGATGAGTAGTATCAGTCAAGCTGGGCCTACAACCTTCCAGATTGATCTGCGCACGTCTTCTCTTGCCAGTTACAGGGTCAGTGAAATGGCCGGTCAGAGCAAAGGTGTCTCTAGCGTGCGTGTCCCCTGACTGGTCAAGGCGATTCCAGATTTCGCGCCAACCACCTAGTGTGACTTCAAACACCGGAGGCAAATTCTTGTCAATGGGCTTCCGGTCATCCCATATGGGCGAGGGAGCACGGCTGGAGGCGTGAGACGAGTCAGGAGTAGACGGACGAGACGTGTCGCTCGACATTGCAAAAGGTGATGGACACTGCGCGTGTTAGTGACAGCAAGGGTGAAAGTCGCGTTCAACCCAGTTGGATGGGGGTTTTGGTGTCAAGTTCGGACCAGCCTTCCAAGGTAGTATGTTCACTGGGCGCGCTCCACCCACCTGCCTAATTGGCACCAATTGTTTCCGGAGCTTCAGTTATTCCGGCTCTATTTCAAATTTATATATTTTCACGCCACAATCTTAGCCCGAAACACGTTAGGTTAGGGACGGTGTCTGGGGTCTCCCCCCTCGGTTAATACCTCAATATCATGTGATAGTGGCGTGAGCGAACAGCCGCAATTTTGAGGCTGCACAAAGGATGGGTTCCCACAATATGGACAACGGACTTCACATCCTACTGCCGAATCCCATCAAACATCTGAACAAGCTAATCGAGTGGTTCACCTGAAACGAGTCCTGCAGGCTGCGCTGTGCCTTTGACTCGGCATAATTCATTGTCACCGAGAACTCTGTTTCTACTTTCCACCTATCACTCATACGAAGTGGATTCACACACCACCAACATGGCGGCTGGGGCTCACAGCAAGCAGTGCCGGACTGTTCCTGTCATCAGGTGTGGTTGGCCAGCTGACCGAGCTGCGTATAACCAAATGGTGGATGCCCTCACAGGAGCGCCCAATGTCACCATTCTCACTGGGGCTGGTATTTCTACTAGCGCTGGCATCCCGGTGCGTGCGGCCTTGAACGCATTTGGTGGAGGATGCTGACAGTTCTGCACTGCGCATTCATAGGATTTTCGCTCCGCCGATGGATTATATAATTCAGGTCTGCCCAGCTTGAAGGGAGAAGCCTTGGGATCCGATATGTTCAATGTGCGCACACTCCAGGACCCAGAGAAACTCGTCGCCTTTGGACGTGTTATCGGATGTCTCAGGAATAGCTGCCGGAATGCCACACCCACTGCTTGTCACGACTATATTACACAGTTGCATGAACTCGGTCGCTTGGTTTGATGCTACACTCAGAACATCGACGGGCTACAAACGCGCGGCCGCCCACAGTTGTCCAAGGTTGTTCTGGAATTACATGGAAATATCCACGCACTACAATGCAGCCGTTGCGGCCAATCCCCGGACAGCGACGTGGAGAAGGTAGATGAGGATTTAGTGAGTATGGGTTATGCTCACTGCACTAAGTGCCCAGCGCGAGGTCAGCTTTGCATTTGTGTATGCTTGTGATCATGCGCTGAGTTGTGGATGCAGGCAAGAATGTTCCTGACCATAGGTGGAAGCTTAGGCAGTTGGCCCCAGGGTTGCTCCTGCCCAAGGTGCTGCTCAACGAGGAGTCACGGGAGGTCGAATTTAACGGGATGACCATGGATGAATTGGAGCAGGTGGATGGGTCGGCCTCGCTACTGCTGGTGATCGGCACGTCCATTAGAACGGACGGTGCTGCAAAGCTGGTTAAATCCCTGGCAAAGAAGGTGCATAAAACCGGTGGGACGGTGGTGTACATCGATAGGTCCCAGTTACAAGGCAGCAGGTGGGGCGACTTCTTCGACGTCCACATTCAGGCTGAAATTGACGAGTGGGCCCGGGACTCGGCTGTCCGCCTGAGCGAGGTATGTTTCAAACGTCTCCTGACCTAGAGGTCCGGTGGTGCAATGTTCATTACTGATGTTTAACCTAGGTGAATGGTCAGATTTACACAAGGGAAGAGGTGAGTACCCATGGCTCCTGTAGAAATATCTCGGCTTGACTCCCAGGTATGTATCATTCCAGGTGAGGGAGGTGCTTCAAGGGCTGCTTTGTCAGGATGCACAGTTCCCTCTTGGGGGGAGAAGCCGCTATACAAGGTCCAGCATGAGTCAGCAAACCACTCTTTGCCCAAGTCTACCGCCCGCCGAGACAGTGGTCTCATCTCTCGCTTCTGAGCCGAGTGAGCTACTGATTCTGGTCTGTCACTCTGGCGCTGCGCCATCTCTGGCCCGATCCATGGTTGTTGAGATCACTGAACTGGGAAAAAAATGTGGCCGGATGGTAAGCTTGGGATTGGTTATTCCCAGGTTAATTCATTTTAATTGTCAAATAGTGCCATGGTTATGTGGTTGTGCTCTCGGGCTCAGAGAAAGATCTGTATCAGATTCCTATCAGGTGAGGGTTGGAATATTGCACAGCATTTGAGTTTGGCTATATATATGCTACACGAGCAGGAAGAACTATCAACTGATAGTTGTGCATGTCTCTGATTACATGTTGCGATTGCGAAGCCCTTGGAAGCCGATTGAACCAAGGCAAACGATTCAGGAGGTGAGCAGAGGGGTTTTGCACCATGTACCATCCCAGCTCATGCTCCTTTTAGCTATTGAAACAGTCTGTACAAGCATTCGGCCCCCTCTCGGAGCAAAGCAATGGACAGCTCCTCCTGATGCTTTGCGCCGAGGATGAGCTGCTGAATCTGGATGGTATCAACCTGGTGCATGGAACATTTGAAAAGTAGGTGACAACAGCAGAGTGTGACATGACAAAGTCTCAGCTTTCTCCTAGGCAGTCCACATTCGATATGATGGTTGCAAGCTTGAACATGCTTCATCTCAGGACACGCAGTTGGGCCAAGCTCGCTTTGGACATCATCTCACCCCACAGTCCAGAGCCTGCAAATCTTGCTAACCATATAGCCGCACAGTGGATGGACAACACGGACTTGGTAGGGACCTCCGACCTTGTCGTCTTCCCACATGGCGCACCCACGACCATGCTCCTTGCTTCACATGATTATTCGCCTCTGGGAAAGCCTTTACCAGATATTGATATTACATGCCAGTGTGATCATACTGAAGCAATACCCAGTGGCAAGGAATGGCGGGTTTATCATGACGCGATCAATGGATGCCCCACCAAAGAAGTCCATGTACGTGTGCAATGCTCCTCATGTAGCCGTACTTGGAGTCTTGAAACATCCAGTCTTGCTGGAACTGTTTCATGTATGGGGGAGAAGCTCTGTGTGATGCTAAAATATGATGGAAAACTGGGTTGGGTTTAGTGTTTTGTGGGGTTCTGTGATTTCAATAGGTGTAGTAATGATATGTGATCCTTCATCTGTGGCTTAAGGCCTGTCCGACCACACAATCCCTTAATATATGACCCACCTGCTTTTTCACCAATCCCTAAGTAGAAATCGGTTAGCCTGACGACCCAAAGTGACATATGGTGATGGTATCATACCATTGTGCATATGGTTTGTGGTTGGAATCCACTTCTTAACCTGACCCATATGTGCCCGGATTATTGGGATGCTAATCTTAACTCTGTGGTGCGCATTCATCCAGCCCTTATCGACCGGTAACCCTGTGTTTTTAGCGTATAATGCCTCCAAGCTAGATAAAGTTCCATATCAGCATCACAGAAACAATATACCAGCTAACGCAATCATCCAGCCAGAGTCAGTGCTTGGTGCTGCTCATTGGTTCCTAGAATAAGCGCAAGGAACAAGATCAAACTAGGAACAATCATACTGGCCGGCAACAATGAAGGAGCATTGATCTCACTTCAATCTACTTTGCCCTCAGTTTGAGGTAAGTGGCGCAGGCACATGCAGAGATCTGATTGCTCTGATTATCCTTCACAGCGCCATTGCCTCACAGCTGCTGGCCACCCTAGCAAATTCAGAACATTGGACGCCTGTCACCTGACAACAGCTAGCTATTGGTCGAAAACCCCCTTATCACTCGGCCAATCAAACCACAGTACCTTGCCTCAAATATCCAAAGAAGCATGGCATGGCGGTGCACCTGGCAACAGAATGTGACATGATGCGAAGTTGGCTCCTGTTTTTCATCCACCTTTCAACATGACGGATCATCCACATGGATACCTGCTCCACGACCCAAGATTGTGGGTGAGGTGATGACCCGAATGATCGGGTCTGTCGACGTGGAACCAGAAGTTGGGGCAAAAGCGAATCGATGAGCGATCATCAACGGAGGGTGTTCGGGGTCTTAGGGGTCTTGGTGGAGCGCCCAGTGATCCGACCTCATGTTCGGTTTGCGCATCGCTATTCCAAAGGAAAAATGGGCTGATCACAATAAAAAAAAATTCCGATCACGGGCGTGGCTGGCGCTCTCCCAAAAAATGGCTAGCCTAACCGAGGCACATGATTTCGTTAGGTTCTATGAGTGCGATGTTGAACATTGAACACGTACCGCGTTTTCCCGCGTACGCGCCAACAAGCTACGACGCGTGGCGAGGGTGGGTCTCACACGTGATTGTAGTAACTCTGAGCCAACCTGTATTCCCTCATCGCGTGCAAAGATCTGCATCTACACAGCACACAACCTTTGATTAGCTTAGTCCCTGCCCAACATGCTTATTCCTCTCGCTCAATCACTGCTACTCCTCTTTCGAGGTGCCACTGGAGATGAACAGTTGGCATTTGATTGTGCTCCATGGACACAAAACCGCTGGAGGAATTCATTCGGCCTCTCTCCATTGGAAACTACGCCTGAGGAGGACGAGGACATTGTAGATGTCGGCGGTGAATTGGCCGCACAGGGAGTTGCGTCAGCCGCTGATGGCTTTGCCTTCTCTCCCCATGCGCTCACGACCGTCGGCGCAGCCACACGGCAGATTCTCACAGACGGGCACACGGCAAAGGCGGCTGGCAAATTCATGCAGCGTTTTTGGGAGCAATCATGCAGAGACAGCACCCGAAATTATCCCATCGAGTATACTATTGCCGCACTTCCAAAGGACAACAGCAAGAAACCATCCCCCCAATGGCCTGGCTTTCAAGAATATAGGACGGTGGCCCTAGCAATGCTCAATAGAACAGGTGGGGTCGTGAAAACTGTTGAGGCGATTATGTCCCGGCTGGGCTTTACACCAGTGGATAAGTGGAAAGCCGCCCGAGATGTGAACAGGGTATGTGACCTGTGTCATGCGTGCTTGTTGTGAGCTCCACTAAGATTGCACTGCAGAGTGAACCGCAACGCAACCGGAAGGATGAATATGACCTACAGATCCCTGCAACCAACGCAAGCCTTGACAATGACAAGCTGCATGCTGAAGTTGCACGCGAGCTATTCGGAAAGAAAGCGGTTAGCAGTGGGGGAATCATCCTTCGCGGGTACAAGTCGACCGTCCATACCCTTCTGAACCGGTTGTACGAACGCAATGCCAAACGTCTTCGGAGCTTGCAGAAAAAGTCAAGAGATGGGAGGAATGCGGTGGATCGCACTTTTGAAGGTGAGTTAGCTAACTGACACATAGTACACCTCAAGCTCACATTATTATCCATTTCTACAGCTGCATGCAAGAATCGGACACCTGCAGACCTCCTTGAGGCATCAAAGAAGTTGGTCGCCTGGCGGAAGACTGCTCTTGAATCTCTGGAGCATGATGAACCTCATTTCCTGACCAGAGAAAAACGGCTGAAGGACCTGTGGGAAGAATTAGGTTTTCAACAAGAAGACAAGCCTCGTGAGTGTTGTGCACAATGATTTAGCTGAGTGCATGATTGCTGAACAGTAACTGCAGGGCGAGCAGCATCCGGTTCTAAAGGCAAGATGAGATCTGTCATACCGACCGATGAGGAGATGCAGTTCGCGTATCAATATTACATTGAAGAATATTGCAATGGCCTAGGTTGCATCGATGACGCGCAATCTCCTTCTACTCCCCCATTCATGCATATCCACCAGCTCATCGATGAAGACAATGATATTGGAGTCGAGCATCTCAAGGACTGGACCAAGGCAATGCTCTGGGAGAGTGCAGGTGTACCTGGCGCGAGTCAGTTTCCCTTTGCAGAGCCCGGTACCAAAGATGCCAAAGAGACGGGCCGTGTGTCAAAGGAGGCGGCAATACCCTATTGGCACCAGCAGGTTGGATCCTATGGCATCCTTGAGGGTGTATTCACGGCGAACATTGGTGATTGCCCATGTCCTACCTTGCTGTGTGATGATGTTGGCCTGGGCAAGACAATCCAGATTATTGGGGTATTTAGCATGGTCCGTCACTACTACGAGCAGCAAGTGCTTGACAAGGATAAGCAACTCCCCCCTCCCCCATTTACTATAGGTATGTGCACATTGTTCAATGCACTAGTGAAGTATCTGATCTTGGGGACAATTCCTCTCCCAGCCAATGAGACACCGTATTTTGCTGGGTTGAAAAGCATTCCAAACTTGCCCTCTCTCGTTATTTCCCCACGAACACTAAGTGACCAATGGGTGGAGCAATGGGCCAAGTTCACTCAGAGTGGCGCCTTCTCCATCGTCCGGTATTCTGTTGACCAGGGTCCTCTGGAAAACTTCTGCACTAACCCAAATGGTGCATACTTGAAGGCAGCGGGAAAAAATCAGGAGCGTGCTAGTAGTGTCATAATTTTGGCGACTTTATCGGTGAGGCTGCACTGGGTGTTTCTAAGTATTCTGTGTGGCTAAATGCTCTCCATGCAGGCGGTGGAGAAGGAGGCTAAGAGGTGCCTGGAGGCACCAGACAAGTCCAGCAAGCGCAAGGATGTCCAGCTTGAGCAAGCCAAAGGGGAAGTGGCTGAGTTCAAGAGCGAGGTCGATACTCGTGGGTCATTGTTGACAATGAAGTTCCGGGCAGTAGCGGTGGATGAATGTCATAACCTCCGTAACTCCACCCATGCTCAGAGGGGTACGCAGAAGCTCACGGATAACTCGTACTTGGTCATTGGTGCTACGGCCACCATGATCTTCACAAGCATTTGGGTAGGATATCTCACCTGGTTTCACTGGAACTAGCCTTTATTCATGACTTTTCTTGACAGGATGCTCTGGCACAGGCTAGAATCATGCGCTATGGGCCTGTGCTTGGCGCACAAGGTGTTGCACTCACTGAGAAGATGACGGAATCCATCAAGGACCGAAGTAAGGAGTGGGACCGCAACTTGACCTCGATCATCAAGAACACCATCTCACAGGAGGCTGAGCTGGCGGCGGCAGAGGCAGGCATATCCACTGAAGGCCCCCTGTTTGAGGATATTCGGCGGCAGGTCCAAGTCAAGTACGAGAACGAGGAGCAGCGCAGCATTCTTCGGTCAACATATATTGCTCTGGAGGCAGTCAAGATACTCAGAAAGGTCCTTAGGCCCATTATTATCCGGCGCACTGGAGATTCTGTCGACAATGAAGGGAAGCCAATTCTGGGATTGCCACCTGTACAAACCCTGACCGCCTGGAGCCCAATGACACAATATGAGCGTGAGGTCCAGCAGGGGATCAACGAGGAGCACCGGCAGCGGAAGAAAGCTAGGTGAGTGTGTGTCCCTTCCCTTCCATGATCCCCTTTGGGGTGGTGGCTTTGTGTGCGTCTGAGAGGTGGTGTGTGGTGAGCTGATAAAACTGCAATTTCAGCACATCTGGCAAGAAGATAGGGCAGCAGGAATTGGCGATGATAAAATGGCATGTAAGTGGATTTGCATCAGCACAAGAGGCATGTATTGACTGGAACTATATTGGGGTCGGACAGAACTTCCTCATGAGCCAGAAGGATGCTGCTGTGCATGTGTTGATTTACCAGATGAAGAAAATCGAGGAAGAGAAACGAAAGGCAGAGGGCGAAACATCGGTCAAGAAGAAGAGGACAGTGTCGAATGACCTAGTCAAGTCGATCACATCTCAGTGGAATGCATCGAACATCGACACACAGGCATCAACAAGAATGCTCAAGGTTGACGAGATCATTGAACACTACTGGGTTGGCAACCCATCCCCTATTGCATTCAATGAGGATGGAACTAGGGACTTGACAGCGGCCGTCAGGGAGCCCTGGCCATGTGATGACCCCCGCAAGTTCCTGGTTTATGTTGCCTACCACATACATCGAGATGTTGTGGGTGTCGTAAGTGTTTATGTTCCTGGCCACTAGTGCACGAAACATTAATGAATTTTTGATGCTCAGATGTTCGGAATCAAGAATCGGGGCTATGTTTGCTATGATGGCTCAATGCTACCCAACAAGCGTCAGGATGCAGTCAACAAGTTCAATGGTGACCCAAACTGTCGTATCATGATCATCAGCAATGTTGGCTCTGCTGGGCTAAACCTGGTAGCAGCGTCAGTGGTCATAGTTGTGGTAAGTGGCTGGCCTGACCCAAGTCGTTGCAACCATGACCTGACTGAGAATACAGAGCAACGTCTGGTCTGGGCTTGAGAAAAATCAGATCTTTGGCCGTGTAGTTCGACCTGGGCAAACACGAGATGTGGTCCTATACAACATCATTGCTCCAGAGTGCATCGACCTGGCCTTGATGTGCTACTCGGAGAGCAAGACAGCGCAATCCAACCAGTTCATGATGTCACGGAAGGCTCTCCAACAGATTTATAACGACGTGACCACCCCTGAGGAAGAGGAAGAGGATGATGCAGAGGATGAGGTGCAGGGTAGTTCTCGGGCAGTCAAGCCCACCAAGGTAGGGGCTCGGAAGCGCAAGGGCCAAGATGAAGATGGGCCAGATGACATGGAGGAATCGAACTCGGGAAGTCCTAAAAAACGTGCAAGGCCATCTAGCAACAAAAAGGATGCTCCAGTAAAGGGTAGGAGGGTGGCAACAAAAGCTCAGTCGGCTGCTGGCCCATCTCATTCAAAGGTAAGCACACTTAACTTGGAGTTCTATTAAAGCTCTGAGCTGGTTTCCCAGAAGGCGAGCACCAGTGCAACTCAAACCTCTAGTCTCTCGAACTCCAACCAGGCCAAGGAAGTTCCCATCGTCAACAACAGGGACAAGTCCCATCAAGCCGAACTCCCCAAGTCACAGGAGGGTGAGCATGGGGTAGTGCATGTGCCAGGAGTTCATGGACAGGTCGAGAATCCTGATTTGGGCCAACAAGGTGCGTGTTTGCAGCTGCATTCAGCTCCTATTAAATACTAAAATGCGTATGTGCATTAATATAAGCCTCTATTCCACCAGGTGCCAGCACTGTGTCACCAGCTGTGACGATGAGGCCCACCCTCAAGTTCAAGCCACCACCAGCTCTGGCAGCATCCGTTAGTGCTAGGAGCAACATGAGCTCTCAGTCTCAAAGCACCGCAGCACAGGATAACCTCCATCCCTCTGAATCTCAAGGTATGACATGTACATCTTCGCTTTGGGTTAAGTCACTCATGCATCAGCTTCAGTTGCTATTGGTGTGGTTTTACCAGCTGTCGGGGCTCCCCTTTCCAGTGTCGTTCAAGATTCTAGCATGAAACATGGAGGGTTTGCCAAGCCCCCACCCAAGAGGGCTGTGATTCCTGGCATCGCCATTCAATCAACTGCCCAGCAAGAACGGCGAGCCAGCAATGCTCCTAAGGCAAGGGTACCCTCAATAGCAGGTCAGGACCAGGGCACTTCGAAGGAGGTGCATACGGCCTGCCCACCAATCACCAAAGCAGCTGCACCAACCCCTGGTACCTCTGGCCCCAGTCAGCTTTTGGAGCCCCTCTCCACGATAGCTGGTGCACCCCCCCCAAACAAGGATGGGCTCTCCAGGTCTCCAATGGAGAAGACTGTGGTCCCCCCCAATCAAGCTCGACCAACTACCTTGGCACAGCCACGCCCACTGGCCAACAACCTATTGCTGGCTGCACCATCCAGGAGTGCCACTCCCGCAATGGGGGCTCAACCACCTGTTCCTAATGCCCTACCACCTACCCATGGCGGCCCTCAACATGTCAAGGTTGTAGAGCTTGATGATGTGCGCAACACCCCAGGCAGCGTTGGAAATGTTGGATTATTGCCACCCTCCCCAGCAATGTCAGCATCTCAACCACAGCCAGCCAGGTCTATCGGCCAACCACCAGATAGCCAATGTACCTCGGCACCACCCCTGGTTCCTCAGACTCAGCATGCTCCCTTGGTTAACAGACCCCTGCCACCAGTCGACCATGCCAAGCTGGAAGATGATGATAGCTCTGAGTGGAGTGACGACAGCTCCACCGATGCCCCAGTAACAGACCCACAGCAGAGTCGCGGCACCTCTGCACCTGGCCATGTCATCCATATTTGGGACCTACCCAACAAACCGCCCACCTCAAGGAGAAAGCCAGCGATCCCTGTGCAGACCAGTGCCCAACTTAAAGGGAAAGCTTCACACATGTTCATGCAGGCCAAGGGGGGTGCAGAGGTGAAGAAGCCACAGTTAGCCTCCAACCAGCCTCGTCCTGTAGCTCCTGGAGGGTCTCATCCCGACAGCCTTTCTCAGCCTCTGCACATGCCACACCGCGGATGCTTTGATACCCATGCAGCTGTGATCGAGCCACCGCCCCAACAGGCATCATCCCCACCAAAGCCCACAGCACAACGACAAAGCCAAGGGTCTAAATTGGTAGCACAGAATGATGGGTACCCGCATGCAAAGAAGGCACGCCTGGAAACCAAGGAACAGCTTCCCTCATCAAGCGCCGGCCCCTCCACTGCCAACCGAAAACCAATCAAACGCCCAGGCCAGGGGAGCATGCGCCAGGAACATGTGATCAACAAGGGTCCGCGCCAGACATTCCCTATGTCTGGTCTGACTAAGACGGCAGAGGCAACCAGTCAGTCTCCAAGCACATGGCAGGGTAAGGCTCCAGAGCTGTCAACAGTCAAGAAAGCTCCGCAGTCAAAGGTAGTTCGTCTTTCAGCCACTGTCAGCAGTAGGGATGGCCAACCATTGAACCGGGAATCATAGTGTATGTTGCAGATAGATGGATATTGGTAGATACTGGAAAATGTGCTTTTCTGTTTTTTTTTTGTCAGTGCGTTGTTTAATGATATGATACCAATCACATTCCATCAAACTAGTGGGATCCCGTCGGCCTCTGTCCGTCATTGACGTACAATGATTTAAGGAAAGACTTTTGAAAAAAAAATCGATCAATTAAGGTGGGCATCACTCAGTGTACTTAGGCATGCCTGGCCAGATTCCACCTTTGGGCCTCCCTAATCACTCCAGCCCGTGTCCTCCCCCATGTCAAAAATCGATATTTCGACAAATAAATGCATATTTGACGGAGTCTCATGGGTTCTGCACGTGCGAGCCCTGGGACTGACCGTTTAAGCGCCGCTGCGCTTCCTCCACTGTATGCGTCCGGGTTCGCTAACCCACGCGCTCAGTTTCGCCTCACGATCGCTATTCGTTTGGTTCTCCTCGGCCG
>WSTI01003849.1:0-19742 GCA_019616915.1 Ceratobasidium sp. 423
CACCATAAGTAATTGACCAATAATATAGCTCAAACCAAAATATCTCCAAGCATTCCAGCCTCTAAGCCCCCTTATCTCGCTCGCAAAAGTACTGATGGTGGTCAAACAACCACAATATCCGTCGATCAACCCCTGTAAGATAGCGCAAGCGGTGGGTGACACTGGAGTACGTTGGGTGACGTGAAAAGCGGCCAAAAGTCCGGTCCCGAGAGAATTGGCACTTAGCGTACCAATAGGAAGATTGGCTCTGAGAGCGTTCAGATGGGTACCGAGGATATGTCGTGTAAGCGCACCGGGAAATGAAAATAACAAGGCTGATGTGGCACCGATTCGAAACCTGGGTGAAAGCTTAAAGTAGAGGGGGATGGTAGCAAGATAGGCTAGCAGTGATAAAAGCCCTATGATATTACCGCCGACCGAGTTTGGCCTGAGGGGTGGAAGTTTGAAGTGTGCATAAGTTGAAACGTGTAAACCAAAGCTCAATCCCCCTAGTGAGACGAGCATCGTAACGGCAGTTTTTGTAAGACCATCCATGACCTGAGGAGAATCCTTCAGATATAGAAACAGAAATCTAGAATGTGGGATGCACATACATCTCGTAGCCAACCCCTGTGAAAACCACCAGCGTTTGACCAAGCTTGAAATACATCTAGTTGCCAACTAGAGAATGTGGTTAGAGAGCCACAAAACCCTTGGATTGTAAAGGTAAGCCTTGCGAAGGACAACGGACAACACCCTGGCACGGACCTGTCGTGATAGCAGTATATAAAGGTGGATAGCTTTTAGTCTTGGAGGATTAGAGTTGGTCTATGGTTCCAAGAACGAAATCGACCTACAAGTCTGTGATGGCTTGTCTCTTACCCAATGCAAGTCCCATAACGAAGCACCCCATCCCTTGCACCCAAGCGAGCGCAAAGACGCTATCGCCATCATAAGTCATCAGTGAATGAATCCCAAGGCGAGCCAGAACACCAAGCACAGAAGGTAGCGCCAAGAGGGTGATGACAGGCCAAGACAATGGGTGATAAGAGCGTGAGGGAGCAGCGGTGGCCGCGACGGGAGGTGGTGAAGTCGCCCGAGGTTCTTGTCGCTCTGGGTCTGCGATGGGCTTCTGTGGCTTGTGCTCGAGCTGAGATTCTCCAGGAAGTACCACCGATGGTGGATAATTTTGCAGACTACCTGAAGAGGATTCGTGCATGGAACCGGGGGAGGGGCCCTTTTCACTTGCTGGTTCGCCCGACGATGAGCCCATGCTGTCCTAAATTCAAGCTCAAGGTCTGGAGATATTACCGGGCGGTGACCTTGGCCAAAAGGCGAGGATAATTATCCGGCGGGAGCCGTTCTCCCATCGTTCTAGTCACGAACGAGCTAAAAATAACCGGGATTTCAATGTTTGTGACTGCCGCGTGTGAATTCAAACATCGAATTTCAAAATCGACATTTCGTTGGCGCTTGCCAGTCACCACGACCTGCAGACATATGCCAGGTTCTGATACCTTCTTTTACTCGGTTGTTGTGGCATTATTTACTGTAGCGATATCCACTATGGGTCTTTTCACGCAGAAATGGAGTCCAAAAGACAAGGTACGCGCTTAATCCGCCAATTAATAGTGTCAGAGTGTGAGAAGTGAATGTGGATTCAGCACTGTTATGTGACCGGCGGAAGCACGGGCCTTGGTCTGTGTCTAGCTAAGATACTAGTCAAGAATGGCGCGCACGTCTCAATCGTGGCCAGGAATCAGGAAAAATTGAACCAAGCGGTAAAGGAGCTGGAGGTGAGCCACGTAAATTGAAATAGAGCATTGCTCTGAATCCGGTCGACAGAGCTTAAGAGTGTCGCCCGAACAAGTAATCAGGAGCTATTCATTTTCTCTGACAGATGCCGCTGGCTCTGTGGCTGCTCTTGATGCGGCCAGCGCGCCATTCGAGGGGAGAGTACCAGATGCGTTGTTCTTGTGTGCTGGAGCATCAAGACCCCGTTTCTTCATCGACGACGATGCTGAAGCTCTGGAAAGGGGGATGAAAGACGCGTACTGGATTCAAGCGTACTCGGCGCATGTTAGTGCCGGTACATCTTCGACCCAATAATTTTGGCTAATACTTTAACATAGACAGGAATCAAGAAGATGGTTCGTCAGAAGGTTCCTGGCAAGATTGTATTTGTGGGTTCGATGCTCAGCTACATGTCATTTATGGGATGGTCAAACTATGCGCCGGGCAAGCATGCACTACGAGGTAAGACGTGTAGTGTACTCAGTAAGGAGTTCGTTGAATCATTGGTTTAGGTCTGGCGGATGGCTTGGCTTCTGAATGCCAACTTTATGATATATCCGTGCAAATGTACTTCCCCTGCACAATGGAAACGCCAGGTTACGATGAAGAGAACAAGCTCAAGCCCGAGTTGCTCAAGAGGCTGGAAGAAACAGACAAGGGTATGACACCGGAGGCCGCCGCCGAGGCGATGTATAGGGGTTGGTGGCTCCTCAATGCATTGTTTCGTCTATTAAATTGATAGCAGGTATACAATTGGGCCAACAACATATTTCCGGAGATCTCTTGACATCCATTTTCCGCGCGGGCACACGTGGTATTACCCCCAACCACAATATACTGGTCGATTGCGTTCTTGCACTAATTGCTTGGGTAAGTAGCCAAGACTGTATATAACCCTGTGTTGTTTGTTGACGTTGGTATTGGGATAGATTGGGATACCTATTTGGCGTCGGTCAGTTGATTCGGCTGTGAGGGCGCATAAAAAAGAGCATGCCGAGTACCTGGTGAAGCATGGCCACGTAGACTGACCACACTCTTATCTGTTGAGTACATTCTTGAGTTTTGTTCATATTCAGAATTCTGGCCTCGGGCGCAGGTGTCCTATCATAATTAATTTGAGTTTTGATCGCGTAATAAATGCGCCATCATAAATTTCTAAGCGCCGTTCACTGACTCGTCTCCTAGTCCACCATGTCTGCCCCAGCATTTCTTCCACTCCTAGACTCTGGAGGCGATGAATTAATTAGTGCAACTACTCGATGTGGGCCGGTCCTTTTACCAGCTTCATCTAAATATTCGCTAGCTACAGGCAGCACATACTATGTATTCCCCGATGCCGCACCGCCTTCAGCCGATCAGGTCGCAACATGGCTTGACCAAGGCGCCTCAAAAGTCGTAGTCCCGCTCGTTCTTGCAAAGGATCTTTCGGGGCACATTCCTCCTGAGAAATTGGTGCTCCTGCTTGATACAGGTAGCGCAAGTGCTGTGACCGATAAAATCCGAGCGACAGTGTCCGGGGTGCTCCTGAAAACTCCGGCCGTTGACACCGACTTGCTGGAGTCTGTCAAACAATTCTTCAAGGGACTGTTGTTCTACGTGCTCCCATCTGCAGAGACCGTGCCGACGGCGGCTTCAATTCAAGCATTGAAGCAACTCGGAGCGACCCTAGTAATCCCCTCCTCTCAACTTACCCTTTCGTCGACTTCTTCATCACAATTGAATGTCGGCGATGCTTTTGTCGCACCGTTAACCTCCGATAGACCGGATGGCTTATTCCCAACTATCGTTACAGCGTTCAACCTTGGCGGACGTAGCCTCGGGCTTGTATACTCATCCAAGGAGTCCATCACCGAGTCTATATGCACTGGAAAGGGCGTATACCAGTCCAGGAAGCACGGTCTCTGGCGCAAGGGGGAAACGTCGGGAGCAGTCCAAGAGGTTGTGTCTCTCAGAGCCGATTGCGACTCTGATAGCCTGGAGTTCAGCGTAATCCAGCATGGTACCGGCTTTTGCCATCTCGGGACCAGTACATGCTTTGGCGAATTGAACGGGCTGCCGGCTCTTGAGAGGACTTTGCAGCAACGTTTACAGAGCGCACCTCAAGGGTCCTACACTCGTCGCCTTTTTGAAGACCCGAAGCTCCTTCGCGCAAAGATCATGGAGGAGGCAGATGAGCTCAGCGCCGCGGAAACCAAGGAAGACGTCGCATTTGAAGCCGCGGACCTTATCTACTTTGCGTTGACCAAGTGTATCAAGGCCGGCGTTTCTCTAGCCGACATTGAGGCCTCCCTTGACTTGAAGGCCAAAAAGGTGACCAGGCGACCGGGCAACGCAAAGCCTCAATGGACGCAACCCGAGGTCCCCAAGCCCCCACCTGCAGCGGCCAAGGCAATTCCTACTGCTCCAGGTGCTCCGGTTGTCACCGGAAATGCCGATAGCATCCGTATGCGCACCGTTGACCTTAACTCATGCTCTCGCTCCGAACGTGCCCAGCTCCTCAAGCGACCGGTATTGAAATCAGATGAAATGATTGCCAAGGTCAAGCCCATCGTCGACGAAGTTAGAACACGAGGAGACGCTGCGTTAATAGATTTTGCAGCGAAATTTGACCGGGCGCAACTCTCGACGACAGTTATCTCGCCCCCATACTCGCCAGAGTCTATAGAACTCGACCCTGACGTCAAAAACGCGATCGATCAAGCCTACGCGAATATCTACAAGTTCCATGTCGCCCAAGCTGAGAAGGCACCCCTGGTTGTCGAAACGATGCCTGGGGTGACGTGTACTCGATTTGCGAGACCAATCGCCAGGGTTGGTTTGTATGTTCCTGGAGGAACAGCCGTGCTTCCATCAACAGCTCTCATGCTTGGTATCCCCGCTCAGGTGGCCGGCTGTAAAGAAATTGTTCTCGCTACGCCACCCCGTCCCGACGGTAGCGTCGTGCCGGAAGTAATGTATGTGGCCAAACTCATTGGAGCAAGTGCGGTCTTGAAAGCTGGAGGTGGTCAAGCTGTGGCTGCGATGGCTTATGGTACAGAGACCGTCCCCAAGGTGGATAAGATATTCGGGCCTGGTAATCAATGGGTTACCGCCGCCAAGATGCTCGTTCAAAATGACACAGACGCGTTGGTATCGATCGATATGCCAGCCGGACCATCCGAAGTATTGGTGAGTTTACATGCCGGAAAATCAATCCGACCCACGCATATAGCACGTTCCTATGCTAATTCTGAGTGTCTTTTTTGATATTGTAGGTTATTTCCGATATGACTGGCAATCCGGCATTCGTAGCTGCGGACTTGCTATCGCAGGCCGAACATGGTATCGACTCTCAGGTGGTCCTGGTGGCTGTTGGATTAACCGATGAGCGTCTGGCGGAGATTGAGCGTGAGGTGGATATACAAGCCCACGCACTCGAACGTGTTGATATCGTCCGTGAGTCTGTGCGCAAGAGTCTCATTGTGCGCGTCGCAAACGACGAAGAGGCGGTCGCATTTTCAAACGACTATGCACCGGAGCATTTGATCATTCACCTCGAAAACGCCCAGGAGGCCGTAAAGTCCATCGAGAACGCAGGCAGCGTATTTGTTGGGCCGTTTACCCCGGAGAGGTAGGCGTCATGTTTAATCTTATTGGATTCAGGGTGCTCATATATGCTGTAGTTGCGGGGATTATGCGTCGGGCACGAACCATACTCTCCCTACTAACGGATATGCACGGCAATTTAGCGGAGTCAATACACTTTCATTCCAAAAACACATCACATCTCAGGAGATAACGAAGGAAGGACTTCGAAATTTGGGGCCGGTCGTTATTACTCTTGCTGACTGCGAGGGCCTGCAAGCCCACGGCAACGCAGTTCGAGTCCGCCTGGCGGCAATCTAGCGTTATACATACCTCATGTGCCCACTAGATAGACAATTGAATAATGTATATTTTGTTGAAGTTTGAACACAGGGTTGGGAGCAACCAAATATATATCATGTAGCATAAACAGCGAACCCAGCGTAACGTGGTCTGGAAGGCAGCCAACCTAATTTAGTTGGTGCGGTAAAGTGCACGCTTCGCAACCTTGACAATCAGAGGGGTATCTGGGAAAGACAGTGCCTCGAGGTTGGCCGCATACTATCTGGAGTGTTAGCCAAAGAAACGGAAGAAGCCATTTGGGTATCTTACAGGAGTCGGAACATCGGCACCAGTAACACGCTCAACAGGGGCATCAAGGTAGTTAAATGCGTCACTCTCAACGATTTGCGCGCAGATCTCTGATCCAACTCCAAAGGCAGGGAATCCACCTTCGACGATTAGGAGACTGAGAAATAGGGTCAGGTAATTCATCTTGTACTAGCCATGTATGCGACGCACCGGTTGGTCTTCTTGACCGATTTGATGATAGTCTCAATATCAAGCGGGCGAATTGATCGCAAGTTAATAACTTCCGCTTTGATGCCCTCCTTTGCTAACTCCTCGGCGGCCTCCACACTGTGAGAGACCATTTTGCTATGCGCGACAATTGTAACATCAGAACCTTCCCTTTCGACCTTGCATTTACCGATAGGCAGCAAAAAATCATCGGACATGGCCTCTTGCGACATTGGGAAGGAAACACCGTAGAGCATCTCGTTTTCCAAGAAGACCACCGGGTTGGGGTCACGGATAGCAGACTGCAATAAGATCACCATTAAGGATTATATTGGGGTACGGATAATAGGCCGTTTCACTTACCTTCAGCAAACCTTTGCAGTCCTCCGCGCTCCACGGGCTCACAACCTTCAAACCAGGAACGGAGCCATACCAGGCCGCATAATCTTGGGAGTGTTGGGCAGCGACACCGGCCGCAGCTCCGTTGGGGCCACGGAAGACAACCGGGCAGGGAACATTACCTCCCGACATATAGTAGGTCTTTCCACCCGAGTTGACAATTTGGTCAATGGCCTAGAACGATATCATAGTGAGGGGTTTATAGGTCGAACGGTGATAGCCGAGCTGACCTGCATGGCGAAGTTCCAGGTCATGAATTCGCAACTGGGGCCTAGGGGTCAGTCATGCGCGACATGTGCAACGTCATGAAACTACTAACATTGGTCTAAGGCCTGCAAGAGCAGCCCCTACAGCCAGACCGGCGAAACCCATCTCAGTAATGGGTGTATCGACGACGCGCTTTTCGCCAAACTTATCGAGTAACCCTTTTGTGACCTGGATAAGGGTTAAATGTGCATGAATTAAGGCGATCGCCTGTATACTAACCTTGTAAGCACCATTGTAACGCGCGACTTCTTCTCCCATAATGAAGACAGTCTCGTCTCGCAGCATCTCCTCCTCCATTGCCGCGTTCAGTGCTTCACGAACAGTCATCTATTACGAGCAAATAATCCATATACGCGCATTAAGTTGTGTTGAATGCAAAGTACTTACCGTATTTTGCTCTCCGCTACTTGCCCATCGCCTCTGCTGAAGGATACGGG
The DNA here is from genome assembly GCA_019616915.1 of Ceratobasidium sp. 423. Lineage (NCBI taxonomy): Eukaryota > Fungi > Basidiomycota > Agaricomycetes > Cantharellales > Ceratobasidiaceae > Ceratobasidium > Ceratobasidium sp. 423. Next base: position 7,239 of record WSTI01003849.1, read on the forward strand.
ATGCGGCGGGAAGGCGGGCCGCTGGGTTCCGGAGCCGTGAGGCGTTGAGCGCCGGGGCGAATCGTGTAAAGGCAGCGCGGGCAGCAGACATGGGTGCGATAAGGGAGCCGGTCGTTTCAGAGTCGCTTGTCACCGTTGGGGATCACCAGGATTTTTGGGCGACCCAATTCCTTTCGCACGCCGCCCAAACACACTCAAACAGCCCACAGCCACTTCATGCATCCTTGATTTATTGTTATCTTTATTTGCACCAGTCCTTTGACTAGTGGATATATGCTATCTTTGACATCGCTACACTGTATATCCCCAGCAAATTTTTCATGTTGATCAGAGGTTTGGGATTGACATGAATTATATTACTATCACGTGACCTCTATAGAATCTATTCTTCTCCGCCGCCACCACGCATATCCTAATTTACGAGCGCGTTTCGGCAAGATGTTCATGCTAAAGTCTCGTAAGTGATGTGATATAAATTTATCTACAATAATACTGAATATAGCACATGTTCATGATAGTATTCTCGCGAGTGTGGAGTGAGTACATGACGTCCTTGTTTCATATTCACTAACCCAGCTAGTTTACAGATGATCCCAATGCATCCGAGCTCGCGCAACTCCCAACAGGCCAGTTATATCTAGTTCGCCCCAACAGTATCAAAGGCTCTAGGGAGTGCATGTACGTCCATGGGCCTGTCTGAGGTCAGCGCCCTAACTCGCTAGATAGATACAATGACGCAATGGCCACTGTCCGCCGGACTCCAACCGAGCATCACTTTCACCTTGTAGTAACTAAAGTATACGCTGAAGGAGACGAGCCAACCCTCGAAGAGGATGATGAATGTACGGCAGCCTCTAGTTGGATAGGATGGTGGACTCTGACCAAATCTGTTTCAGGCGAAGATGAACGCGTATTTCTTCTCGATGAGGCGCTTCAATTCCGTTCGAGCACATTCGAAGGAACGACGTCGTTCCAATGGGCCGATCTTGACGGCGATGAAAGTGACTTTTTTGAGTTTGTGGCCCTTGGGTCCAACGCCCCGACGGCTGCCTTTTTCGAGACCTCGATTCTGAAGGCAATGTACGAACGCAAGAATCTTCGTAGCTCGGATTCCGCGACCGAGGCGGAATTGGCGGCTCTCACATATCAACCTCCACCCCCTGCTAAAGTATCCCCGGTAACTCCCAAAGCGAAGAAGGTAGCAGCAGCAACATCTCCTTCCCCTGCTCCTGCCACCTCCAGTGCTCCTTCGACACCTGCCAAGGCAGAGACAAAGGCTAAAGCACCCCCTCCGGAGGCTGAATCTCAGTCGTCTCAAATCAGCGAGCGTCCGGCGGTCGTCGACGAAGAAGCACAACTGTATTTATGGGAGTCAGAGCCAGTGGAACAATTTGCGTTCCAGGCCGATGTTAGGGCATACATTGTAGAGAATGACGAGTTTGAATGTGAGTCACCCACATGCTCCTGGCGTGGTTCTGACGTAACTTTTGCTTTTGCTAGATTACCTGACTGCGATTGAGAACGGAACATACTGGTTGGCCCACCCTATCTCGGAGGATCTCAGCGGGCGCTGGTCCAAGGTGGGGTTACTCAATCTGATTGAGTGTGCATTGCATTGACGGTTCAAGGTTAGAATTTATTATCGTTTACGTGGAGTCATCTCTCCCAGGAAGGAGTGGCTTCGTCATGGTGTTTTCGCTTCCCGGACGTCGGTGCCTTTCAGCGCTTCCAACGGGAATACGTTCGATGTGTTTGGGAAGCAACGAACAAGGCATCGTGGGCAAAGATCAAGGTACAGAATAGCGATATCACTAATATGACTCAGTTGATGACGCCTATTAGGCCGATGAACAACAATATGCGATCGATTCCCATAGTTTCGATCCTGACATGGAAATGCATGACGTATCGGATGAAGAGGAGGACGTGGAGGACGAATTGAGTACGGTTGAAGGTACACGACTTTTTGTAATTGGTCGGAGATCGGTGAACTGACGGCGCGGTTAGAGGAGAACAGCGAAGAAGAAGAGGACTCTGATGATGAGCACGGTGCCGTCCGTATGCCTGACGCTAGCGGAAAGAACAAGCTCTTGGCCAATGGCTACAAGAACGGCTTATCTTACATTGCTCGTGGCAAGAATATCGGCGTATTTAGAAAGACCGAGGACGATACACTCGAATATGCAGCAACGATCAGCAAGCTATTGACGCCACAGGGGAAACAATTCGCCCCTAAAAAGGTATGTGGTTACGACATTCTGGTAACATATGACAAACCCAAGGTTTCACAATAACAGATGATGCTTCACCAACAAGATGCGACTCTCGTTTTGATGAACGAGCAAAACCCAAATGCGCTTTATCAGATGGACATTGAAACGGGCAAAGTTGTTGAAGAATGGAAGATTAGTGACCACATCGAGGTCAACGCCATGGCTCCGGACTCCAAGTTTGCCCAGATGACGCCTCAGCAAACCCTTGTTGGCACATCGCACAATGCGTTATTCCGGATCGACCCCCGGGTAAGCGGCAACAAGCTCGTGGATAGCGAATACAAGCAATATGCCACCAAGGCTGCATTCTCGAGTGTAACCACCACGGACAAGGGTCAGCTTGCGGTCGCGTCCGAAAAGGGCGACATTCGGCTTTTTGACTCGATCGGCAAGAACGCTAAAACGGCATTACCTGCACTCGGTGATCCAGTGATCGGGGTTGACACAACCGCTGACGGGCGTTATGTGGTGGCAACTTGCCGCACTTACCTACTCCTAATCGACACATTGATCGGTGAAGGCCGCTATGCGGGAAGTCTCGGCTTTGACAGGAGCTTCCCGGCTAATGCTAAACCTATGCCAAAGCGATTGCAACTCCGGCCCGAGCACGTTGGGTACATGGGAGGCCATGTGTCGTTTACTCCGGCTCGGTGCGTATCAACGTTTATCAAGAGATTGATTGCCATCCGTGCTTTCGGTGATTAATTATATTTTCCTTTCAGGTTTAACTCAGGCCCCGAATCGGAGGAACAATTCATTGTGACCTCGACCGGAAACTTTGTGATTGCATGGGACTTTAGAAAAGTCAAGAAAGGCCGATTAGATCGATATGATATCAAACAGTAAGTTCGATCCATCATCGCACCATGTGCGTGCCCTGAATGGCCCCCACACAAAGGTATGAGCAGCAGGTGATGGCCGATGATTTCCGGATGGGCGACAACAAGGATATTGTGAGTTCCTGTGCATTGACACGCTTAATTACCGGATCCTAAATTTTCCGTCTTCAGGTCGTCGCACTCTCGGATAATGTGCATCTTACTAAGAAACAAGCCCTGGTCAAACCAACACGACAGTCACTGGCTACCCCAACAAGCAGTCTTCGGTCCCGGTCGGACATCGTGAATGCCCCGTACTAGCCGATCGGTGATTGATATCTAGGGGAGTGGATGGATAATGGTTTCCGCAGAGGCACACAGTATAGGCTTTGGTTGAATCGGGCATGCACTTATGTCTAGGACGGTAGACGCTAGGAGATTTCTAATAAAGGATATAGTGATCGTGATACCCGGCGGTCGATCAGCCAAATTTGGCGAGCTGATCATGAGTGGGCTACGTTACAGTTGTTTCGGGTAAAACCACATCTCGCTACGAGCCAATCAAAATGCTGATCCTAGCAGTGAGCTACCAGGGCGCGTGTTTAATAAAACCATATATGAGAACTTTCGCAATCTATCTTTTTTGAGCGAGCTGCAAAAGCGGGGTGGGGGTTCAGGGGTTTCGGCCATGATGGGAATTTTCTAGACAGCCGGTTCCCAGCCCCAAAGTTTCCATGCAATTTACCATCGCCACATTGGTCAGGCTCGGGAACGACGAGCCGTAGTGTTTGGACTCAGTGTACGCTTTATATCACTCTGTCCCAGCACTGCACCACCACCTATAGCGATGTCTCTGGCCCCCCCTCGCTACCCAGCTCATCCCTCGTATAATCCATACCCGAGACTATCACTTCGCTTGAGGCTGCGCATCCGCTCCAGTCGCCCCCGTCGTCGTGCCATGTCCATTAGCCTTACACCTGCACTACCAAACTATGACAGTTTTCTCACCACTGGGCGATACATTCCAACTCTCCAAGGACTCACCGACTATCTCATATCACACTGTAAAGTGGATGGATACATCAACCTCTCTAGAGCAAATGGAACGAGCGTTACCGATACGATTACATTTCTGTACGAGCAAGGACAATGTTGGGCTACTGGTCATTTTACTGGGAGTGGTGAGAGGGATGGCGAACGGAGGACTCGAACCCTGTTTAAGCGCCGAGAGCGAACTGCGGTGGACTACATCGTGAGTGATGGTGGCACCGTCGCCCAAATATCGGCCGTACTGATATGAGCTCTTCAGTCGTCCCTGTTGAAGGAGATAGCAAACGAGGGGTACCCTTTCGTCGCTGTCAACTGTAAAACCTATATCGAGCCTCGTCCTGTTGACGAGCTCGGAAACCCACTGTCCTGTTTACGGCGAGTGGGCGCATGTACGGAGAAAAGAGCCGCATTTGTAGGGGAAGCTCATGTGCTGCGGTCGATGGGCGCACGAGTACCACCTGGGGTCCAAGAAGGCGAATTGGCTATCGTACAACTCGACCCAGCGTCACTACTCAAGTGGAGGGGTGTAGAAGAATCGAAGCTATGTTGGTAATGGCTACGAGTTGCATTGCTTTCTGTTCCTTTTTGGTTTTGGGGTACGATCATCCTGTATCGTTACGCACGCACTCTAGAGCATTCCTAATACTCTCATCCCATCACTCATCATTGTAATCTAACATTGCATTGCTCATACCTGCGCATTCACCCCATGCACTATGTTTGATCATGACTTTGTCGCTTTTCTGTTTATTACATGCATATAATTTATGTGTATTCCTGAATATATTTGAAATTCGGACCCTTGAGCCCTCATTTACCTCCACACAAACACCAACTCAAACGACCACAGGCTCACATTTCGGTATTTCACGTCATTGATTACCTACAAATCTGCTAGGCCCAAACTCGTGTTCCTGTTGAGCCTCAGCTCCGTATTCTGGCCACGATGGCCACTATTCGCATTTCGTCGGCGTCTCCATCGCCCCCTATGTCGCCTGCATCACCTCGCACGCCCCCTCCTGTTTCACCACTCACCTCGACTATCCTACGTGCGAATGGGACTATTGCAGACCTTTCGCGGACACTCTCCGACCTTTCTTCGGCCGAGTACCAAACCTCTGAGGATGCCGGTCGAGTCGATGTTGTGTGCTGCTGCAAGAACCGTGATTGCGAGGCTTCACGTGCGTGGGCGGATGCAGAGCGCAAGCTCATAGTCAGCGCAGGTACGATTGGGTGCCGGGCAAAGTGGCCATTTGCTAATTTTTTTCTTTTTTCTTTTTGGCGCTATGGTGCAAATAGAGGTTGGTCAGGCCTTGTTGGAGCGACACGAGGCTTTCGAACGGCGGCACGAAGCGCTTGTCAAGCAGGTATGCTATTTTGCGCTTCCTAATTCGATATACATTCACCTGACACTACCTTATTCGCCCCCAGAATGATTCCCAAACGGAGCATATCGCCACGCTCAACGCCCAAGTTTCAGCATTGCAGGAGCAACTTGCCACTCACACTCGTGTGCAGAAGCAACTAGCTCAGGCACAGCTAAATCTTGAGGCCGCAGATGCTGCTAATCGTACGTTGACAAAGGAGTTGCAGGATGCTCAGGCCAATGTCTCGCGGCTCAATGCTGCGCATGCTCGGGGCGTTGGGTTGGAAAGCAAGTTGCGCTCCGCGGAACAGGAGCGAGATGATTTGAAGCGGGAGGTCACCGAGGCCAATAATCGCACGAAAATGTGGGAGGCAAGGGCAAATGAAGCCGGCGCGCGTTCCCGTAAGTCTCTCCTTTTGGCGTTCGCCTCAGATAAGCTACTAAATGATGCAACAGATAAGCTCCAGGCCGAGATTGTTCAGCTGAGGGAGGAGACAGATTCAATCAAGCTATCGCGCTCAGAAATCTCGAGTGATATATTGGAAGATGCACGAGCAAGATTGCAGATGCTGCAGAATTCGGTGGGTCACGGTAATGTTTGGTGCCAGTCTTATTTGCTAAACCCGCGTTTAGCTTGGGCAGACTTCAATAGCCTCCGATGACCCAGAAGTAATGCGCGTACTCGAAGCATTGGTCGCTGATAATGAAGCCCTCAAACGGGATGCTGCCGAGCTTCAGAATATGTTAACTGAATCTCGAGAAGACGTTCGGATGCTTCAAGAAGAGATTGCTGAGATGCGCGCGCGAGGCGAAGGCGGGCAGGAACCATTGGCGGAAGATGGTTGGTGCCCCTAATTGGACTTGGCATAAATAATTGGATAGGCTAATTATTGTTATAGCTACCGACATGTCTTTCACACGCTCTACGCCGCCTCCATACAATTCTCTGTCCCAAGGACTTGGCGCTCATGGTCGTAACTTAAGCTGGGCGCCAGCCAGTGCTCGTCCTGGGTGGGCGGCATCCTTTGCAAGCAGTGCCAAGTCGCCGCGGGGAGTTGGTGCTCAGTTGGATCCACGCGGTGGTACCCGCAGCCCAACGGCTGGGAGTGCTCACTCATCTCGTGCCGCTTCATTCTCTGGTAATGCAAGCCGGTTGGCATCTCCGTCTACCAGTCGGTTTTCAAGGCGCATATCGTCTCCAAGGGCTATCCCGCCTCTTGTAATTCCACCAACGAAGAGGCGTGGCGCCAAAGGGCCCATAAACCACGATGGAACTGTGCAAGTACGCACCTTCTGCTTAATTAACCCCTTCTTCGACTTATTTTGAATGCAGGGCGACGAGGAGACTGGCTCCGAGAACCCGTTGTCTGCGGGGTCGAGTGCGCTATACAGCCCGCGTGGGTTGGCCCCGCCAGTAAACCAATATCGACGCGCATCCACTGCGAATAGTATGGTCAGTGAACGGAACACCCCTCTACGGTCCCCGGGTGAGGATGGAGAACAAACACCTGCGGGTTTGCCTAGGGTAGACGCTGGAGGGAAGGATGACACACGGTCCATCGCAGGCGCTAGCGATACGACTGGTTCTGTGCTAGCAGCCAATGAGCCGGAAAGTCCAGAGAAGCCTAAACAACGCCGCCCCCTCATGCTTCTGAGTCGTTCGCGAGGCGTACAGACCGATGGGCCGGAACTCACTCCATCGATTACCACCCATTCGAACTCGCATACTCCCGCCGTCATCCCATCCCCGCGAGCAGGCTCTGTTTCCCTTTCTACGAGCGATGTACCGTCATCCCCGATTATTGGTCCCGCTCCACCTCTCAACCCTGAGCGCCTTGCAGCACTGCTTAAACGTCTTCAGCAAGCCGATGTGCGAGGCCTCACTGCTCGACTTAAGCGCCAGAACCTGATTGGCGCAGACTTAGCTCACCTTTCCCGTAGCACTCTCAAGAATATCTCAACGGACGTACGAAATGAACTGGGAAGTGGAAGGGGACTACTCGGGCGAACCGTTCGCGAAATGCTGGGGGAGATTGTCATTTTGCGTGGAGTGGTTAACGACGTTGTGCTCGATCCGAATACGGTCGCCCGTGTGCGTGAAGAAGCATTCGCAGGAATCGGGATACCCGGCTCGGAGAGTGTGACCAATCTTGGAACCGTCGTCGAACGTGGTCGACAGACCCTGATGAGGAGTCAGTCAGCTGCTATGGGATGGATTTCTGCCCCCATTACCAAGCTTTTCGGTGCTACTGGCGAGTCTGAAGTTGGACTTGCGGGAGGACGGAAGCGTCTTGCCCCGCGTGTGGCGCCTGCTATAGCTACCAGTACAACCACGGTCAACGTCGAGTTTGCTCATTCTGGTACCAGGCGGGCAGTCTCGACTATGACGATCGCTCCGGACACAACTGTCACTCCTCCCAATGGCGAAGCTACGGCAGCACCACGGGAAAGTTCTCGTCCACCCGGAGACACGGATCAGCGCAAGGAACAGCTCCGTGGCATTTTTGTTGGCTCCCAAGCTGTTCGTGAGAGGGAGCGGACCGAAAGTTGGGTTTTTCTCCCGAGGAGCAACTCACGCAGGATGGTTCGCCCAGCCAAATCGACTGCGAATCTGAACGCTGGAGATGCGACAGTACGCGGTGTCCGCCCTCGTCGAATCTCACGTAATGTTGATGCGGTTATTGACGTACCTCCAATGCCAACGGGAGCAGGTCAAGCTCAACTCTTGGATCGTGCACTCCGCCCTCGAGGGTTGTCGGATTCGTCCATCCGCACTACTTTCATTTCCCATGGAGAAATCAGCGGGATCAACGAGGCGATTGAGGTTGCGAGCAGCTCGCAAGATCACTTGGATCCTGGCGCTAATGCGTCTCTCCCTACCACTGTCCCGGAGCTGTCATTCAATGCATCCTCGGTCGCCTATGCTTCGACTTCGACCTCGGGAAGCACAAGTACCTCGCCCTCTCGTGCAATTCCCTCCCGCAAGCCTGGAGCTCCTGGTGGAGTTTATGGTTACGGAACCACGGCGTCCCGTTCGGTCAGTGAAAGCGTTCCCGCGTCCTTTGCTCCCGGACATCGTATGCCTCGACGATCTCTTTGGGCCGGTGTTACCATGGACGAAGAAGATTCTTTCCAGGTCGGAAGCTTCAAAGAAGGTGTGACATTTGGTACGAGCTTCATTCGGCACAGGGACCGTGCATCCGGACGAGGCGCGAGTGAACACCATTTGGCTTAAATGACGTCATAGGAAATTGACCTGCTTTTTGAATCCATTCATGTATATTTTGGTCCAGCTGCCATGCGTTGGCTATCCCTCCTCTCTCTATCGTTCTTGCTCCCAGCTGCTTGGTTATATATCTTTGATCACTTGCATGTATTTATGATCCTCTTCACACTCTCTTGGTCTCACGCATAATCCAATATGAGTATATTATATATTGCAAACATTTTGTAGTTGCATTGGTGCATCATATTAGCTACAACTACACTCGTAGTTCTCATTGAGTCGATTCCGAGTGAAGGAGAATGGTTTGAACCGGGAGCTACTCACAGACTGAGTGAGGGCACTTGTAACTTCCGTGCTTTTTGCAACACAAGGTAGGCTTGACTCACCACATACGTGTTCTTCGAGGCTGGTGGAGTTGGCGACAACGAAACCAGCAATGTTCAAGCACAGAAGCAGAAACAAGGTGTGGGTATTGGTACCATAGTAAGTTTGGTCGCATTTCGTGCTAAGCTCGCCCGGCTACTTCATACGCTCAACTACATTCGTAGCTGGAGTGTGGGTGTATGCGTGACCCAGGTGGCATTCACCGACCCGATAAATTTTCTAATAGGCTAACTGAAAACATTCCTTATGACCACAGAAAAGTATGACTGTCCGCTGCGACCGAGCTGGCTTTCCTGTGTCGAAGAACGGGGTTGCCTGTGTCACAGGGCGAGTCCTCATCAGACCCACCCAAATCGAGTAGATGGGGGCACAGGAAACGACAGGGAAAGTTCCACGGTGTTAAAGCTGATTCTGGTTAGGATTCAATAGCTTCGCCAAGTTACAATCCCAGCGCGTAAGTTGGCTTGCCTGTCCAGGGTTGGCATCCCGCGGGGACGCATTAGATTGGAACAACACGCCCAAAATCAACCGGATAGAAACGGCTTATAGCTGCTCCCCTACCCTGCTGGTTTTGTAGATGATTCTGTGTTAACCAACGGAAATATGAAAACTTGAAAATCGGGGCGAGTCCAAATCCACTTATCGCGTCGGCGCTTGCTGCCTCGCACAATTCAAATTACTCCGGTTAAGCGCCCTTGTCATGTACCGCTAGTTCACGCCACGTCCGGAATGTTGAAGGCGCCATAGCCTTCGACGAATCCCACCATGGTATGATCAGCTTGTCTGTCTAGTGCATATAGCTAACCGGAACACAGGCCAACGACACCGAAACGATAGTCAACGTATTTATCGTACCACCGTCCGATGAATCGAGTGATGAGCAAGGTGTTGAGGTTGGCTCCGAGGAGAGGGTAAATGTACCTGGGGTTGAGGTAGCCGTGGAGGACACACAAGATATCTCCAAGGACTCCGAGCCTCTGCCCGACCCACATCCCGCTCTATTCCTCGAAGATGTACTGCGAACGATCTTCGAGTGGGCTGATATCCCCACAAGAGCTGCGGGGGCTGCAGTGTCCCGTAGGTTCATGCGTCCGGCCCTGACAGCACTCTGGCGTAAATCAGCAAAACTATTTGATATACTGAGTTTGATTGCTCCGTTGGAACGGGAACCATCGATGCTTGTGAGTGCACTTACCGTGGGCGTTTTGACCCGCAGTAGTACTAACAAGGGCCCAAGAGCTTTTGTTTTGCTAGACCTATCATGCCATCAGACTGGACTAGGTTCACGAAGATCTATGCACCATTGGTACGTCGGTCTTTGTGTACTCCAGTTGGTGGCTCATGGCTGGTGTTGTTTGGATTTAGATTCATGAAATTCATTACACTCCCGCATGGTCTACAGTATCCAGGAAACTCAGCGCAAGCGTATTCGACGACCTCGCCCGGTCTCGCTTGCAGTTGCACATTCTACCAAATTTAACCTCCCTCCAATGGTATCCAAACACTACCCAAGACCTAAGGCAGTGTGAGATACTTCTATCTCCCAGCCTTCGATCCTTGGACGTCTCCATTCCCGCAGCAGAGGAGGTATACGTCGAGGCATTCTTCGCAATGACTAAAGTCCGGGCTCCAAACCTCAGGGTATTCCAATTTGAGTGCCAGTTTAGGGCAATCGCCGTTGAGCATTGGTTGTGCGATCTACTGGAAACCTGCAAGTCCCTTCGAGGTCTCGGACTTTCGCATTACTTTCTCACGACGAACGTGCTCGCTTCCGCCTCCAAACTTCCAGAATTGGAAGAGATCCTGTTATGGTCGCGATCCCCTGTCGGCGAGATTGAGGACGTGATGAGTCTCGATATGCATCAGCTCCAACAAGGCTCCTTCCCTAAATTGCGCGAGTTCTCGCTCGATGCCAGCCTCGCTCAGATGCGAACATTTGTGTCTACTCCAGCCTTCAACCCCAAGACTCTCACATACCTTCATATTACTTCGCTCGAAATCGAACGACCCAGCGACGTACAAAGCTTTTTGGAGACTTTGGTCGATGTTTGTCATCCCCTCGAGACGCTCGTTCTGTCTATGCTTGTCAAATGGGTGGAAATTACCCCACCTCCTCGAATAACCATGGAGCACATCAGGCCAATCCTCAACTTTAAACGGCTGCTAGACTTCGACGTCACATACAACTATCCTTTTTATGTCACAGATGCCGATCTAGAGCATATTGCCCGCTCATGGCCCACCCTTCGTACTCTTATGCTCTCCGAATACCCGTACTTCTGTTCGGACGACATCGAGTTGCCGAGTCTCGGGAGCCTGATTCCATTTGCCGAGCATTGTCCTAACCTGGTCAATTTAGGACTATTCGTGAACGCGTCTCTCCCATTCCCGCTCCCATCTACTATCATCAAACCGTTCCAGAAACTACAACTACTCAACTTCGGGCAATCATATATCCAGGAGAACGACGTAGTTAGTGTCGCCGCGTTCGTGTCCAGGCTTTGTGATCCTTCTGTTCAGATCAAGATGGGACATGCGATATCCGCGTATTCCTTCAGTCCCTGTCTAGCTTCCAACACGGAAGAAACCCCCGACGCCGACATCGCTACCAGGAACGAACGCTGGGAAAAGGTCGTCTCAGCTGTTGCAGTGTTACAACAAGCAAGGCAAATAGAAGTCGACAGGATTAAACAGTTGGAATCAAGACTGGCTGAATTGGAGGCCAAATTGCTGCAACAAAGTCAGGGTGAGAAATAATAGTGTGGGTTTTGAAGATTCAGATACCAGGGGTAGTCTGGGAGAAGTGAAGGGTTCAACATTGGCTGTATAAATTGCTTGTTTTTGTAGTCTGGTCCAGTTTTTGCTATTCTGCTGTTTGGGATCATCTCATCATTTATTGTAAGACAATTTCTATCTCCACTTTCGTATATGCATGAAGAGTCCACGGATCCAGTGTCCGGCGGTGTATCAAGAAATTCGTCCTACGATACAGGACGTAGGGTCATGTAAGCTCAACCATCGCCATGATAGACACGTTATGAAAAGACCCTACCGTGAACTAATTATATATGGTCACCGCGGACAACTCGGCAATGGGGTCGGGCACCTAGGCTCGGTTTGTCCCCCCCTCACGGGGCCCCCAGAAACTAAGCGCCGTGCCCGCCCTCTACGTTGGACGTTGCTTGGTTGGTATGCTACCCAAATGGGACAGCGACCGGAGAAGCTGCGTCCGATATATGAAGCAGTGCCACAAAACGGCAATTATCTATAACAGGACGTCCGTCCTAGGCCAGATCAAAGTTGAGACAAAGAACACCTGCCCACGGCCACATCGGGCATATTCTGATAGATTTATGGTTTACAGATTTGGTGTGGCAATCTGGGTGC
>WSTI01003849.1:30000-51367 GCA_019616915.1 Ceratobasidium sp. 423
TCTCGAGCTGCTCCACCCAGTTGTCCTCGTCCCAATCTTCCATGTCTCCGCCAAAGTATGCACCAATGGACTGAACTACACATGCTCCGCCCGGTCCAGCGGGTTTGAAGCAGACGTCCGAGTGGGAGTAGCCGTTGGGCTCCGACTTGAGCTTCCGAATCTTGTTCTCGATGTCGAGCCACCATTTCAGACGTGGGTAGTTCATGACCGGCCCGCCTTGAATATCGGTAATGAATAATTGCTCTGTCTTGTAGAACGGCCCAAAGTGTTCGTCAAAGTACTCCTTTTGTTGTTTGAGCTCCGAATTATGTGCAACCCACAACCGGACGGGGTCGGTCTCGACCTCAAAGCGAGTCCATCCCAGATTCAAGGCACCGATCAACGCAAAGACGATGGTGAAAGTAAGCCATGGGTGGGTGGCACACGCCAAACCGAGCTTGTAGCAGCCCCGCCTAAGGTGAGTATTGAGTTTGTGTTGGCGTGGCTGTAGCGAATCGAGGGGATCAAGGAGCGAAGCGCCACGGCCGAGGTTCTGACGTGATTCCGAGCGAGTACCAGGGGATTCTGTGCCGTCCCGCTGTTGCAATGAGCCAGCGCCAACCAAAGCCCCAGTAACAGATGCAGCCTCTACAGAAAGAGCATGTCGCTCATCCCTGAGGCGTCTGCGGCGTCGAATGAAAGACTGGATAAGGTATCCGATAAAGAATGCCAAAACTCCGAGAGCGTAGACCAGGACGAGACTGAACGTAAGGCACGACCAGGCGCCAACCATGCAAGTAGGTCCTTGACCAGGGACGTCTGGGAGGGTGGGGCAAACTCCGGGGCAATCGAGGCATGTGCAGCGGCTGTCGAGCCCTTCTGCCGTACAGTCGCGAACGGGAGCGTTGAGAGGTGTGTTCCAGCTTGAATTTGCTTGGTGCGGGAAGTTGATCTGGAAGGGACTTCCTATAGACCGGACGGTACCCATGTATTTGAGAAAATCGTGATAATTGGTGGCGCCACCGCCGATGAGCGTCATCGCATTGTCATTCAGCCCCCCAAACTTGACGTCCTTGCAGCTATCATAAAAGCCGGTTCCATACTCGTCCGTCACTCTGAAATCAACCGACTTGACGGCATTGTCTTGATGCGATGTGATAGTAACAAACTCGGCCTGGTTGGGAGAGCAAGTAAAGTGGCAGTAAAACTCGTGGAAATTGTTCTTGCATGCTGGGCACGACGATACGAGCTGGTCTGGTGTCTGAAAGTTGGACTTGAGCGTTTCAATCTGGTCTGTTGTGCAGCAGACAGGGCCTTGTGCGAATTTAGGACCGCAGACCGATGCAAGTAAATCCTTCCCTTCTTGGTCGAGCTATCAGGCAATTGGTGAGCCAATATAGCATGTAGCTAAGTCCCACGAGCTTACCTCTTGAGGTGGCCCGTCGTATACGCATGGGAGTGGCTTGCCATAGTTGGTGCCGCATTTGCCCCGCATGGAGCATTGCCCTTGTGCGGCCATCGTGTGTCGTGTGGGGCGACTGACGGTGGTTGGAAAGAGCAACTGTGATGTAATAATTCGATTTCGCGCGACACTAACATCGAGGTCACGTGGAGGCAGGTGCGTCTTATCAAATGTGACGTTTCCGTTTGTCGAACGATTAAAAGTCGAACGAGAAACGCTCTATATGCCCAATTCCGGACGTTCACCCAAGATGCATCTATTTCATTCAACGCCACCCCCCATATATCGTACAGTCAATCACAATGCACTCGGTGTTATTGTACAAGTACAGACAGATAGTGCGACAGGAACAGCAACAAAGCACATTCACACGATCCAAAAACTCCAATCCGGGCAAAACCAACAGCAGTTAAAAAAGTTCGTGGCCAAAAATATGCATATATTCGATTGTTTGTTCACCTCGAGGCCTCGACCGTCCGAGCACTTCCCGAGTTTGCCCCGCTGCTCTCGCCTCGAGAAAAGAACGAGCCATTAAGAGCACTGGGACTTAGCATGGGCTTGACAACTCCCAATACCCCAGCACGAAGCCCCAACCCAGTACGTGAGGGTGTCTCTTTTCCTTCCTTTTTGGGTGTTTCTCTCCCACTCGTACCTCCACTACCTCCACTCGCTTCTCGCTTCGGGGTCTCTCGAGCCATGCTGATAGAACCTACGGAGCTGGTCTTGGGTGGTGGCGTGGGAGGAGGGGGTACGGATGGGAGAGGCCCCGATGGGGGTGGCAGTGTGGGAGGCGGACGAGGGGAACTAATTGCGGATCGGGTCTGTAATACGCTTCGGCCTGAGGGGGACTGGGCTAGCCCGGAGCTAGTCCCAAGACCCTCGTTGGTACCAGCACGCTTGGGTCGCGTTGTTTGGGCCAGGGCCATCGTACCGAGCGCATTAGCACTTGCAACCGCGCGTAACCTTCGCCCAGGGGAGGGTGGAGGGGGCATCGGCTCCCCCGCAATTGGATGATTCCGAGCAGGAGAGGCAAACGTCCCGGACAAATTCGAGGATGGCGAGAACTGGGACTGTAAAGGCGTCGGGAACTGGGTCGGCGTCGAGAACTGGGACGCAGTAGCATACGGATGGCCGCCAGGCGGGGGTGGCAAAGCTTTGTTCGACCCGCCCAGCTGTCGCCCACTTCCTCCACTTCCGCTGACTTGTGATTGGCTTCCGGTAGACCCCGCATTTCCGCCACTGACACCGCTTGCAACGCTAGCCTCGGTGGGCACACCTAAACTAGAGCTGCTCACACTTCGCTGTCGTCGAAGGACTCTCGCCTGTCTCAACTCCTCATCTCGTCTCGCTTCCGAGCCTCCTTGGTCTCGCCGCCTATATTCCGCCATGGCATCTGCATCCCGTTCTCTCATGCGGGACGCCACGTTGGATTCGATAGTGCCTTCGCTCGTCGAGGCGGAGCCACTGCGGAATCGATTGGGTTCCAGCGGATCGAGTACTACGTCTGATGAAACGATAAGACGAATCAAACCTAATTAAATGCACGCTACGTACCGGCAAACCGACCGGGATAGCTGGCATAACTAATATCCTCTAAATCATCCTCTGATATCCTCCGATGGTTCCGTAATCGTGCGGCCTTTTGTTTCTTGTTCGATTCAAACTGTGCACGGACAGTGTCTTGCAGTGTGTTCATTGTTGATATTCTATGCAGGGCCGCAACAATTCGGTCATGGTCACAAATGGGCAGAACGGTCAGGTGGATCAACAATAATGACGGAAGGAATTGATCGCAGAAGACGTCAGCTCAGTAAATGAAAAAAGGGGGGAGGCTCACGAGTATGCATAATCCGAGGCCGTAAACCCCTCGTTGTTTCTCAGCGCAAACTGGCACCCCCGTTCTATTAGCAGCTGTACCACCTGGACGTGTCCCCAAGCGCTCGCACTGCCCATCCTTTGATGAGCCGACACTCGCAGAGGAGAATGGAGGTGCTTACTAGTGCAAGGGCGTGTTTCCCTGGTGGTCAGCCTGATCCAAAAAGGCTCCCATATCTAATAGCATCTATGAAAAAGGCACGGCCATACCCTTAATTGTTGTTGTCCATCAGCAAACTGAATACATACCCTCACAAAGGCCTCGTTCCCTTTGAGCGCAGCTTGGTGCAATGCTGACATCCCCTGCATATTGGGCCAATCGAGTAGAAATGCATATCGTTCGAGGTACAGCTGGGCCATGCGCAAGTGTGCTTGTGCAAGTGAGTGGGTGCGGGGCTGCCCGTGTCGAGCGGGCGGGGTTGGTGCCCCAGCTAGTAGGATCAGAATAGTATTGTTTTCAGCGTCCTAAATAAGAGGAAATTAGAATAAATTGAGGTGAGACCGCTGGGTGACGGATAGGTGGGAATAATACTCACCCGGCTGAGTTCCTCCTCGTCATGGCCGGCCTCGAGTAGGAACTCGAACACCTCCTCGCAGGCCAGCACTGCTGCCCACGCAAGAGAGGTAAACCGACTGGGTCCAGGGTCCGGATTCCGCATGTCCGTGCGCTGCATCAGTCGTCGCACAAGGAACAAGTTGTTCTCTACAGGCCGTATTGAGTGGTGGGTTATTGGGTTATTGGGTTATTGGGGCGTGGGACAGGACTCGTCAGCATTGAGAGCTGAAATGTGTGCATATATCCTTACCTTTGACTGCTCTTCGCAGTCGTGTAGACGGGTCCCGCTCCATTCTGGGATCCACCAGTCGTCGTCGTCGTGGTCAGTCGCTTGCACTCAGCCGCAACTGATCATTTCCCTTACCTAATAGATTGCCCCTGTTAAGCGCCCTCCGCACATCACCCAACCTCGGCAATTACCCCCTCCCGGTACCTGGCCATGTGCTTCCATTGTTGTAAAAAGCCCCCGCTTTGCGCCAAAGAAAGTCCGAACAGAAAACTCAAAACGCAATCATAACATTCAAAAAGCCGTAGCAAAAACCAACGATCGTATCGAGTAATTACACATAGACACGTCTCCCCTCGGCACCTGCCTGTCCTATGAGTCAAATAACGACTAATCTAGCCTCAAGGTGTTCCGGCGTTCTCCTCTTCCTGGATCTCGGCCCACCTCTTGCGCATGGCTTTCTCCGTCTTGGTAGGAGGCACGCGGCGTGAAATGGCCGCCCCGATCTAGACTCTCAGTTCAGCAAGGCATTTGCATGCCAGAAGGCGAGAACGCACCAAGGCGATAACACCCCCAAATCGCAACACCCAGGATACACCGTGTTTGCCCAGATACAAAGTATCGCCAGTCTCGGAGCCATCGAAGATCTTGAAAATAATGCTAGAGGCAATCGAGACCTTTTGCACGTGTTAATGGTCTGAAATAGTCCCGGTTACGACACACTTACAAAGAACTGAGGGAGCACAATCGCAAGGTTGTGTATCCCCAAAATAGTTCCCCCAGCAACGTCACCAGCTCCTTCCACGTTCAACTCGGTCGTGTTCAACTCGTTTTCAGTCATATTCATCGAATAGCGACGCAATAGCATCGTCCTCTCATTCGGATTAACTGCACTTGTCGACCGAGCCAAGCGGCGCACGGGATGAGCAGGGGTAGAATATACGCGGTTGTGACCTGGTCTAGTGGAGGGACCGGCATTGCCGGCAAGGGCATCGGCAATACGATTGGCCCTGGCCGAATCGTCCATTTCTTTAAGATACTATATGCGTCGTTATGTCACTACCGGTCCGCATTCGACACGGATTTACTCACCTCCATAATAATAGCAAACGGCACCCAGCAAGCGACGGCCCAGCAAATTCCAAGCAACGACACCACAAGCGTCCCAGCCCATACAGTCTTGACAAAGAATGTGCTCATCATTAAAACGAAGAACAGCAACAACGCCCCCGTCCAAATATTGCGGAGCATAAACGGCATAGTTGGCAATTTGAGCGGCCGCCCCTCGCGCGCGGCCTCGGAGCGCCATTGCCTCACAAGATCGCGGACCCGGGCCAGTTCAGCATCGGCAGTAGCTTCGGGATTACTGGGGTCAATTGGGAGCTCAGGAAGCAATAGGCGTTGGTCGCGAGAAGCAAGGGTGGGAAGCAAAGTCCCGGCTATGACAGCAACTGAATCAAGTTACATATCAGTTTTGAGCTCGCAAAATAAGATACAGAGACAACTTACCCACACTGTAGATAAGCATGGCCTTATCTCCGGCAACAGTTGCTTCGTCTTTGGTTGGATCGGACCCGGTCTCTTCTGACATGACAACACCCATCCACGTTGTACCAAAGAATAAGAAGGGGAACCTAATTTCTTGTCAGTCGACCCTCAACCATTTTTTCCCTGAAGAATAGTTTACCATCCAACCCAAGCACACAACTGGACATAGCACACACGCCTGATCGGGCGAGGCAAGTTGAGCGAAGCATGCCAAATAGTCTTGATAATATCCATAATGCGACTGTAATTCGGTTAACTTGGTCACAAACAAGAGAAAGGTCGACGTACCCTTCCTCCCGTTTGAGCAGATCGACCTCTCTCTCCCTCTCCTCCTGAGTAACAAGTGTGATCCAAACAGTGGCAGCCAGAATGACCATGGTCACGATGCACACTTTCCGGAACTGGTCACCACCGAACCACCTAAGTACCGGCCAATTCTCAAGTACAACCCCACCTAACGCAAACCCAACAATATTACCCGCATGGATCATACGTCCATGCCACGCATTCGCTGTTGTGAGTTGTTCGGCTGGGGTGACATCAAGTAGTAAGTTTCGGAGCGACGCTTGGAGAGCGTTGAGGGCAAAGTCCAACAGATAGAAGCAAAATACAGCGATCGCGATGGCAGTTTGCTTGACCTGTGGCGGAAATCACTCGTATCAGGAACCTATAGTAGAAGTTGGGGTGGGGCGATGGAAACACACCGAGTTGTCCCACTGAGGATCTGCGACTGGGGGCTCTGGACTGAAGAACGACACTAGACCTCTGGCAAAGGGTATAGCAAATGCTAGCCCAAGAGCCGCCACAAATAAGACAAGGGTTGACATTGCCACCCAATAGCGTCTCCGATACTTGGATGTTGACGAGTCGGAAACCGCCCCTACGAAAGGTTGAGCTCACATAAAAGCTGTATAAGGATAACTTACCGATGAGTGGTTGAGCAATCAGCCCACTCAAAGGTCCAGCAAGCCACACTAGCGAGGTCAGAGTCGAGCTAAGACCGAGACCACGTAGAAATGGAGTTCCATATCTTCTCAGGCCGGGTCAGTCAACAGAGCCTATCTATGGTGTTTAATGATTTACCCGAGCTCGACAGTCCATGTCACCTGCGCTCCAGCCATAGATATAGTGAGCGCAATAAGATCCCAAAAACTCTTCGGTCCCGGTTGGGTCCGGCCGGACTCCTTGGACTTTGAGCGCGAGCGCTGGCGTTTCTGAATAACGGTCTCCATGAGCGGCAGCGGTTCGCGATATTCTACAGGCGAGCTAGGAGCCGATTCCCCTCCGGATGGGAATGAGAAGTTCGCATTGAGCTGGCCCGAGTGGCCATTGCTTGCATTTTCTGGTGCTCCAGAAGCCGCCATCGTTCCTATGACACACATCATCTCGTCATGCTCCTTTACTATGGAACGTGCTACTTTCATTGTACTTACTTTTGTAGCCCACTTGTATGTTGGCCCCCAACTTGGTCGTGGTTAGCTGTAAACCACAATAGTGGCCAGATCGAGCTGGGGTAATTTCCAACGCGTTCATGACGCCCGATATGATGAAATACCTGGGTGGAACAAACAGCGTAATGCAGATGGACGGGTGTAATCGAGCAATCACTGACCATGGAAGTAGTCTTATGCGCGAAATCGAAGAGACCTATTAGTTGAAAATAGACTCCAATATTCTGTAAAAACTTGTCTCCTCCCCTCATCCATTGACTTGTTTTCAAGGAATGAATCTCGGTGGGCGATAAACTAGGGGGCACACGCAAGGGTTGAATAACAGTTAATAGATTTCAAGCCTAGTCCGTACTAACATCAATTGAACATTTATGCTCATGCATTCCATTGGTCGCGATAGTTAAGGGATAGGTGTCAACTCGACCGATTCCGATATATCTTTATTGTCATCGGTGACCTCATCATAATTCGGGTGAGCTATCTATTACAACCAATTCCTCGACTTGAAAATTGTCTACAGTAGTTTATTGTTTGTTGAGCAGGTGTACATAACATGGCATAAGTAACTTGCCTGGTTCCAAATCTGAGTCCGTCTCCTGCGAATGTTCCGGTTCCGATTCAATTTCGTCGACGTCGATGATTTCTTTGTTACTGTTAGAATCGTGGAGTGCGTTGACGTTGATTCCATTGGCCTGAAGCCAATCTGGTATTGCGCTATCAGACGTCGTTTCATGCGCATATATGACTCAGGCAACTTACCTGCTGGTCCATAGTGGAATACAAATTCTGCTGGTTGTAAATCGCGTTTACGTCGGAAATTGTGTGTTTCCAGCACGACCTCCGAAGGAACGGGCTCCCCAAGTATGACGGAGGTAAAGTTTCCTGCTAGAGCCTCTTGTTTGCGGAGTAACTTTAAGATCTCGGGACAATTGAATGAATGACGACTGGCTCTGTGATTCAGTTTTTGAGGTCGACTCCGACCCCATTCGAGTTTGACACGGATGGTATATGGATCTTCGGAGTGGGCACTAACTGCTGGATCGTCACTGTCTGGAGTATACGGTTGTATAAGCCTACTGCTACTACTACATAAGGGCACGAAGTATCAACCACACACCTGTAAGTTCCAGCCTGCCAAATTGGAAGGGTCGAGACATGTCCGCGCCCACCTGGTGGCCGTCCAACCACCCCCAGTTACCTTGAGCCCATTCATCGGCAGAAAGAATACCACAATCTACCTCGATGCCATTCAGATATGGGGTGGCTCGGACGTCCAGTTTACTATAGGAATTGGGGCCACTTGCAAACCATTGGATCTCAAATGTTTCTCCTTCCACCGAGGGTATCCAACACCTACGGCTACGTCAGCTCTAGAACTAGTTAGGATCGCGTGTTTACACCATACTGCTTTATATTATGCTCATTAGAACCAGTGACGGCGTACTCATCAAGGAACATTCCAGTCGAGTCAACTATAGCGACCTGCATTTCAACCTCGCCTTCATCCCAGTCTTTGATAATGCGCATATCTGGTGAGCAGTTACGACCCAGGAGGGAAGTATATAGGGCGAATATCGATGCTACGTGAGTAAGAGAAAATTCGACGAACGTATGGAGCCGTTCGTGCGGTCTTGCGGGTTTAAGCTTCTTGACGAGGTTGATAAGCTCAATTGAGTGCTAAGTGGTCGGTAGGTGTTCACTAAGGCGGTTAGCAGGGTATCCGAAGCGTGCTCAGTCTGGCAGTGAGATGGGAGATGCTGAGTCTACGTGAGTAGTGCTTGTATTTAAGTACATTAGAATAAAGGGGAATTAAGTTTACGAACGAAATAATAGCAATATTAGAGTTGGTGCACAAAGAAAGAAAGAATAAGGGGAATAATCAACGTAAAAGGGGGCGGTAAAATATAGTTTCGAATTAGAGTGATTGGGCGACTACTTCGTCAGTTCGGAAGGCACTACAAGGGGTGTAGCGCATATGTGCAGAGCATACGCTTTACAGAAGGCACACAATTAATCAAATGACGAATTATCAGGAAAATGGGCCACACCAAAAAAGCAAAAATCGGTTTAGCAATCCAATGAAGCCAAAGTTTTATAGGGTGTGCGGTTAAATTCAATGGTATATAAGGTTACAGCTCATGTATTTCCAGAAATAGGGCGCTTCGGCTTCGAATATACGGGTATATGCACGCAAAACGCCATGTCCCAAGGCCGTCCCGAAGGTGAGAGGATTCCCTTAACGGGGATATAAGTAGCTTTGCAGTGTGGGATTCCCCCAACTATATATAGATTAGTCGTAGTACTTAGTGAGCTACGATAGACTCACGATCTGCATCCAAGCGATGAAACACTGTCACAGCCAAAGTCTCGGGGTGTAATAAAGGTAATTCGGGTAAGCCATTCGAAAGACCTGCCCCTGTTGTATCAACGGAGAACTATGCGGTTTACGCGACTGTCAGGCCTTACCCTCATTGTTAACAAACGCAAGTCCAAAGGAGCTCATTTCTCCGATCCTTCGAATCTGGTGCTCATAACCCAGCCGCGCAATGCTCTCAGTGGCCACTTGAGCTAACTTTGTATCAGGCCCGTTATCATCATCGTCATCGTCGAGGCCCATTAGTCGTAAATTATTCGAGTGTGCGAGTACTTGAACCTCGATCATCGCACCCTTGGGAAGCGACTTTGCAGCGACAATCACCGCGGGAATCTGAGTGTCACCTCTTTTGGATGCCTGATCATGTGTCGCTTGAACTTACCCTGGTTTGAAGCTAGACCAGCGAGTATACTTACCTGAGTATATGCATCCCAAGCATGCCTTCCCAGCTCTAGCTTATCCTCGCCAGCCACCCACACAATCACGCTTTGCAGGACAGACGTAGACCCGTCTTTAAGCGCGCCAAGTATTCGTTCTGCGTGTTGAAAAGCCAAAGCAGCCTCTTTGGCAAACGAAGGAGGAGAAGGAAGCCTCATCCGCGCTGGGATAAGTCCGATCTGACCAGCTAGAAAAGTCTGGCATTGGGCCTGGGCATGAATCAATTTAACCACTGAGTCAACCAACCCCCCAACTAAACCTACCGTAACGGCTTGGGAGTAAGGTCCGATATTCGCAGGGCCCCAGTAGCTGATACCTTGAATGTGTAACCCAGATCGTGGATTTGAGGTTGGATGATCCTTGTAAGCAACACAAGAAACTCGAAAGCGAGTGCCTTCCGGAAGATCAACAGCTACGCAGGCTCTTGAGGGCGGGCTGGTTCCAAAAAATTGATCATATGCTTGGTTAACGCGTGGGCCAAGATCCATGTCGGATAGGAGAAGCATGACATTGACAATGTGTTTGAGTTGTAGGTTCAAATCGGACCCTTTCAAAAAAGCTTTCATAGGCTCAGCGAGGAGTTGAGTGACTAGGGGTGACAAACTCACATTTGATAGTTTCGAAACATGATGCAACCTCATTCTCGATAGGTACGTCTTGGGTAGGGAAGTTGCACTGGACATTAGATATGAAGACCCAGTCCTTTTGCTGGATTATTTGGGCATCAATTGACGAGTGTTCGGTCGGAACCCTTGTACGAGTGCGGGACTCCCGAACAAGGTGCTCTTGTTGTTCGACCAGATTATGCTCTATTTCAACGGCGAAGGACTCAAGGAGCGGGGGAATAGTTGGGGCCGACGCTGTGGTCCGAGGTTTGTCTTCTAATATAGCGTCCTTGATCTGAAGATATGCGACTGTAGCAAACGAATGATCGGAATGAACTACTATTTCTGTCTCTTTTCTGTAAATGTTGGGTCACTTGCTATTTTGGAGACTAGGAGCGTCAAAGTGACTCACATTGTGATGCGTCTCTTAAATACTGGGCAATCCAACGTCAGGGTTTCGTATTCCCCTCCTTCGCCACATATATGGGCGCCAAATTTATCGTTCTGGCGCCAATAAGGACCTGGTAGCACATGGAAATAATGTACTTACAAGCTGGTGGAAGGTAGGTTCCATTTGAGCCAAGGTCTTTCCCAAGTGCTGTTCTCTCAGCCCTATGCCGGCAACCTTGATCAGGATTGCTTCCACTCCAGCCGCGATCATCTCAGACATAAGTTCTCGTTGATTGCGTTGCCAAAGGTAACAAAGTGGCGTAAGTCCTAGCCTCTGGCATCTGTGCGATGTATGTCAAAGCTATGTGAAACCGTAGTAAGAATTTACTTGCACATGATCTACCCGTACTCGCTGATAATTTGACAAGATCGCCCCAACGGATACGCCTTGAATATCTGGATAGGCTGCCTAAACAAGGTCGATTTGTGGTGATAATAGCATTAGTTTGTCACTTACCTTGACCTCCGACAATAGTGCGAACATGTCTTCGGTCTCGTCCCCGTTTACCCCATCACTTTCCCGGTCCGCTTTTCCGGCTCTGTCACCGTATTCACCACCTTGTTCGACTGCTGATCCGTGGATGGTGCGCCTAAGTAATGGCACGCCGAGAGCCTCAGCAACGAGTTCAATTGCATCTTGCCCAACGGTCTGATACATGAACGAATCAATCTCCCCTGACTGCCGTTAGTTATTTAAATAAAATACACAGTGATACTCACCTTGACCAGCAGGGGGTCTCAACGAAGCAGCAGCGACGAGTTCATGTCCATTCGCGGTGCAATGAACAATATTGTAGCACGAGTCTTTGCCCCCGCTTAAGAGGGCCACAAACTTCATTTTGAATTATGATCGACGGGAGCAAGAAGCGGCTTGAGTATATTCGATTGGAAATAGCCACGTGAAGCTCGGATACGTCTGTTTTCCTTCTCTCGCCCACCATGCCCAAAATCGTCTCGAGGTCTGCGATCTCGTCTTCCATCGATGGTAGGTGCTACCTTAGCTAGCGGTACTAGAAGGATGTCTAAATAGGATGTCTAGCCCCCCCTACGGACTCTGCCGCGGCGTCGCTCAGGGTGTATTACTGTCTTTGTGGGGAATTCATCGTGAGTTTTGTCCGTGACTAGCGTATCTATGTGTAACCAATTATTTTCATTATTTCTATCAAAGTTAGTCATTGACAAAGGACTGAACTCTCTCCCCCGTCGAAAAACTGATGGCGCAATCATCGTTCGCTCACAAGACGCGCCCAATGCCAAAGCGCGCGTGTTCAAACTCAACGTGAATCTTGCCCCACAACCGGTGATGATCGAGCGGTAAGTTCCCTATGCCACAAGGACCAGATCTCGATTATACTCATCGAATCTTCATTTGACAGGAAATGCGAACAGGGCTATTTGCATGAACGGCAATACAGATTCCATTGCACGCGGTGCGATCTGCTAATAGGTTACCAAAATACACCAGGGGCGATCAAGTCTGGGCCGTTTGTCTACATCCTTTGGGGTGCCGTATCGCAAGTGCAGGGACAGTACCCACCCGAGGCCTTTGAAGGGGAACAAGAAGCACTAGCAGCGGCAGCAGCAAGAGACAAGGGAAAACAGGCTGCTTGAGTGTTTTTTCAGGATTTTAGTCGTGTGGTAGATATGATTTAATCTGTATGTATTTATAACTTGCTATCGATATTGCGCTCTACAAAACAAATGTTCCTCGATCTTTATGGCAGACCATGGTAAAAGAACATGGTCCACCTCAAACGTCGAGAAAGAACAATCTCATCCGACCCCGTTCACCACAGGACCTACCGGGTCGAGCGATGGTCAGGCCAAGCTGTAGCCGGTCCAACAAAGTCGGAATGGAAAACAAAAATAATTTCAAAGTGACCTCTTATGCATCAGCTAGTAAGCGCCGACTGTAAGCGCCACAGCCTTCGTTTCTCTTGCATCACCGACCTTCCTTGGTGTCTTGCCCAGATCTCTGTATTATTACTGTTTAATTTTTCTTCTATACAATGACATTTACCAACCGCACTGAAGAGTTTCTTGCATGCGTGCGAGGGTGCGCTTCGCGGATGCCAGATGCGAAGAAACGGAGGGGCGACGTGTCAAAGCGCTCTTCACAAGCGGAGGATGCCTTTGCGAGACAATACCTGACCGAGGCTTATACTATTGTAAGCGATAAATTAATCAATCATAGTTTGTTCCACTAATTCATACCACTATTACGTAGCTTAACCACCTTAGAACACTTACCCAACTGCTCTCCAGCGTGCGCAGGCCGTACCTCAATGTCGATCCAAATAATCACTTCAGGCCGGCTGCTAATACCCGTAATATCGACTTAAATAGCATGAACTCTGACGCCTGGACCAATGTCAAAAGCCTTACCAATGCAGAGCGCGACCAGTTGGATCTTCAGGCAAATGTCATCCTGACCAAATGCGCTCAGAGAGTTCGGGAGCTGGAGCTGCTGGAGAAACGTATGTTACCTGCAAACCAGACTACAAATGTCACGCTCATGTTTTATTTGATCCCTTGTGTTAATGCACTGTGTTAAATAGAGCATACCGAACTAGTCGCCAGCAAAGCGAACCCTCTCCTCCGCATGCTCCCATCACGCCTCACTCAATCCACAGAATTAGCAGATACCGACACACGGGCTCTTCATCGCTCCAATATTGCTTGGTATCTCACTCGCCGACTAACAGAAACCGGCGCAGCTCAAAAAGAAATGCAGGAAGAACGGGTACGACGGCAGGTGGAAAGAGCAACTACACTTGGTTCCAGCATATCGGCTCCCGCCCCTACCCCCGCCCCCGCAGCCATTCCATCTGGATGGGGTGCCTCTGCTTGGGGTCGCTCGTCGCAACCAGCTCCTGTTCCTGCACCTCCAGAAGAGTCAGAGGATGACGACTATGACGACCTCGAGCTCTCTCCATCACAGATACTCCAATTCGAGCAAGAAAATGCGGCACTACTTCGATCGGTGGAAGACACCCTCGCATCTGTCAAGGTCGCCGAATCCCGCCTGCTCGACATCAGTGCCTTACAAACAGAATTAGTGGCACACCTTACCCGCCAGACCGAGGCCATCGATCAATTATACGATGAAGCGATCGCGAGCCAGGGCGATGTAAACCGTGCCAATGTGCAGTTGCGCAAGGCGCGGGAAAACCAGGCGGATTCTAGGATATTCTTGATTGTATTCTTGCTGGGAGCTAGTGCTGCACTGTTATTTATTCATTGGTATAACTAGATTGGTACGAATATAGACGGTGCGACTCTTTCCAACCGAAGCGATTCCTATTTAAATAAGAGTACGATATCTATAGTACAAGAAAAACAAGAAACTCGCAGCGTGTATTTGAGAATCTACCTAGCTGAAATGCTGTCTGAACTATCGTTCAACCTCAACGCACCATTTCCGTTCATCTCTTCCTCCGAATAGTCTCCCAATAGCGGTGCACCCGCTTCGGCGTCGCGCAAGGCATCGGCAGCCATATCATCTACGTCTTGAGGCAACTCCTTCATATTCCTGATTTCAGCGTCGGTAAGGCGCCACACCAGCCTAAAACACCCAAGTCAGCCAAGCTGCAACCGACTGTGCAACAAAACTTACCAAGTCGCTGCAATCCCGATGGCAACACCGAGGACAATTGACAATGCATTGAGCAACTTGCTCGCAGCATCCATCTCGCCCCGTTGTTGGCCATCCGAGAACTTGGCAACTCGTGATCCAATAAAAATGATAATAAATATCTTGGGCGTGAAAACCCTAAGTGAAGAACCATGTTAGAGACGTATTTCAACCAAAGGGAGGAAACTTACACAGTCGCCACCATAAATTGCCAGAGGCTAACGGATTCAATAGACTAGAGAACCGAGTTCAGTTCCGTTCAAACCATATTTTGTGTACTGCTTACGGCAAACAGGGCGTTGGAGTACGTCCAGGGTAATGGCGCCAGGCGGATGAGGATGATGAGAGGGAGCCCCTTGGCAGCAATGACAGCCTCCAATGCGCGCCATTTCTCTTGTTTTTGAGTAAAACGGCGGACCTTCTCGCGGAAAAAATAGCGCAAGGTAATGAAAGAGAAAGCTGCGCCGATGCAAGCTGCGGGAGCGACGAAGCCAAATGCTTTCGCACCATACGCGAATCCACATACGGTCAGAGTTGTAGTCCCTCCCACGAGGGGTGGTAAGGATGTGACAACTTTAAACCACTGTCAATACTATCTGCAGATGAACCCGAACATGGTACTCACTGATAATCGCTGAAAGGATAACCCATCCAGCCGGCATTGCCTTCAATTTCTGCGCAGAATCATAGAGGAATTGGAAGATTTTGTCGGCTCCAAACTTGATTAACACAGCTGCAAGAGCAATATGGAAAAATATCATCAACCACACGAATGCCTGGACGTGAGAGCGTGAGGTCAACGAGCTTAAACACCGTTCCAACCACGAACCTTTCCGTATAGGTTCAACTTTTGGTAGCGTCGAAACGCCCCCACAAAATATTTCTGCACCATTGTGCCCGCTTGCTGAACCGTTCGTTTTGCGTCGAAAGCCATCCTGGCCGCAGTCGTTGGCTCCAGTTGGCAGTGCTTACTGAGGTCATTCCCCACAAAGATCGGGCTACCCTGACGCCGACTCAGGTAATAAGCTAACGTGATTTATGTGTAATGAATCCCAAACCGAACTATGTTGTCCTTCAGAACTGCTTGTAGGTCTCGGTGCTATTTCTCGCATCGAGCGACCTCGGTCAAGTCGCCATGCAGGCTTAACTCGACTTCGACTACTGCTCCGGACAAGCCGCCACTGATATCTCGATCCTCGACATGGATCAGTGCATTTATTGTTGTAGGGGCCGGCCTGGGGCTCTATACGTTTGCCAGTAACAAAACTAGTGCTGGCTCGACTCCACTGTCAGATTTGAGGTTCACTCCTCTAAAGATTATTTCGAGCAGGCCGGCTAGCGAGAACTCCAAAATTATTACGCTGGCCGTCCCGCCTCATCTCATGCCAGAAGAGCCCGCTCTCGCTCCCATATTTTCAGTCTATATCAAAGATTCCGATATACAAGTCCAACGACCCTATACACCATTGAGGGGCATAGACGACGATGGAAACATGAATTTCTGGATCAAACGATACGCGGATGGGGAGGTATCGAGATGGCTGCATGGCAAAAACGAAGGCGACGAACTTGAAGTCAGAGGACCCGTGAGGACGTTTGACTTCAAGGATGGAGATTATGACGAAATCGTAATGGTATGTTACTAAAAGCAGACTCCAGTGTGCTACACTCATCACAGCGCCAAGATATCAGGAGGCACCGGCGTGACACCTTTTGTTCAGCTCTTGAACCACGTCTTTGCTGGTAGAACACCCAACTCACGCCCACTCAAGACGCACTACACCCTCTTACACTCGTCACTGAACCCGGCTGCTCTCCCCATAATGGATGTCCTGTATGATGCATGCGTCTACAGCGTTGCGAACCGACATGATCTAACACTTCGGCTATTCGTTGACGTGCCAACTCCGGTCCCAAATACCCGGCTCCATCAATCCCACATGGACAACGTTCACGTTGGGCGGATTGGGAAAGAGCATGTCATGCACGTCCTACAAGAAAGAGGCGTCATTCCGCGCCCCCAGACTTGGCTTGAATGGGTGCGCAGAGCTCAGCCCGTCTGCTCGACTAAGGAAAAGAAATTACTATTCCTGGTGTGTGGACCTGAACCGTAAGCGCAGACCACTTGCTTTAGTCACCCCAGTGTATTTAACGGCCTTTTCAGCATGATAACGGCCTTTTCAGGCCCACGTACGCTACGGCGACGCCCTGATTATCTACCGGTTGGTGGCATATTGGGGGAACTAGGCTTCACTCCAAAGCAGGTGAAAGCGCTCTAGCTCCGAATTGGATAGAACAAATCTAGCGGATCACTTTAACTGTTGGGTTAATTTCTTCACGGAATACACATCTAATTAGAACCGAACTGCGGCAGATCTTTCAACACTTTCGATAGACACCTTGTGCCCTACCAATGCTCGGATGTTCGAAATGCCATAACTATCAACCGATCATTAATATGCATATATCTACACGGATCATATGTCATACGTACCGAATCATCGTAGGCCGTTCCAAGCTCAGACCCCAACCCAATACGCGCACATCTGGGGGAAGGCCCATCGGCTGCAGCATTTCTGGCCGGAACATTCCGCTATTCCCAATCTCGACCCAACGGTTGAGGCCCTTGTGGAAGGCAAAAATCTCCAGAGACGGCTGTTCAGGCATGTTCAGCAAATGCTTTCGCGATTGGTTCAAACCCGTACCTCTGTGTATGGGTTATATGCAGGCTTGAAGCGTAGGTTATCTACTCCCATCTTCTTGAAGAAGGTTTGCATGAAACCTGAATTGGGATCAGCAACAAGCCATAACACCCACCCCGTGATAGTGAGCTCACCGATCAAGTCACCAAGTGTAATGCCCCTATCAGCCACCACTCCTTCTACCTGGTGGAACTCTGCAAGATGGGTTGCGTCTACCGCCTCGTTTCGGAAAACTCGATCAATGCTGAACATCTTGATTGGCTTGAATCCTCCTTCCCTATCGGCCAAGCCCTTGAGCATACGCGCACTTGTTGCGGTGGTGTGTGTGCGCAACAGCAAGCGACGGGAATCAGCCTCTCGCCATGGTGTGCGATACCCAATACTTCCGAAGTCACCATGCTCATGAGTGCGTGCAACAATCTCGTAGTAGCCCTTAGGAGGAGGGTGAGACTCGGCTGGGTCAGAGAGGTAGAAAGTATCCTGGAGGTCTCGGGCCGGGTGTTGCTGGGGTACAAAGAGTGTATCGAAATTCCAAAATCCAGACTCGACGAATTGTGAAGTAGGCATCTCAGCAAAACTACAGAACCCAGTCACATTAGAATTCGGTGCAGAACTTTGAGTGAAATAACAGACCCCATTTCGAAGAAAATATTACGGAACTCCTCACGGACTTTGAGCAGGGGATGGAGAGCACCCCCATTGGTCGGCGTACCCTCCGCTTCGAAGTTGTATTGCTTGAAGGTAGAGCTCTTCCATATCCCTCTGTGAAACAAATGATTTTAATGTAGTACATTTGATGGAAGCTTGCACTTACGATTGGAGCATGTCATATGTGAGGTCTGTCTCAGGTTTTGCGATAGAGGTACTGAAGTTGCTTCCCTTTATCACGGTGAACCAAAGGCCTTTTCTGTCAAATTATGAGGTCAATCACCCAAGTACAATGCATTTTACCCACCGCTGTACGACAAGCTTACGCTTCTTCAACTCGCTGATGGCTTTGTCACCCGCTGCAAGTGCGCCGGTAGATTGAATTTCCCTAAGTTCATTTTGTGTCGTATCAGTAATGGTCGAGGCCTAGTACGTTCACTATGAGTGAGCGATCCCAAACGCCATTCGTCACGACACACCAGCTTAACGAGCCCATCACCCTCTTTCCCGATCCAACCACTCTTGAATGCACGCCCCTGACCAATCTTAGCAGACTCGTCCCCTACTACTTTCTTCAGCTCGAGTATCGAAAGTGGGGGGCCGGATCCCTTTGCTGGTAAAGCAGCCCAAACTCGAGCTTCATGCGATCCTAACTCCGCAATTTGAGCACCCTCGGGAGTGAGGCCGGTTCCCATCACTTCTTGAGTTGTGTATTCAATCATCTATTAGTTCCAATTATTTCCATAAATCAGGGGATACGATGACACCTTCAGTTGACGCATGCACTCACCTCGCGACTAAGCAACGAATTCAAAGCACCCTGGATAATCATCTGCGCCTCTTGGACATCATCCTTGTGCAGCGGCGGCGGGAGCTGAACGGTGCGTGTATCGGCGATCTTTCCATCTCGCTCTAAAGTGTCGATGATAAGTTGTTGGAGAGACTCCATCCTGGTAGAATCCGGTTGAGTCAATTGCGGGTCTGGCGTTTAGAATCCGGCTCGGACACAATCAAAATCAATGAACCACGTGATATATGACATCTCCCCTTTGATCGCCCCCACAAAGTAGATTAGTACACACAAACGACACTATCCCGCTAGTAGGCAAGCTAATAGTCATGTCAGATCAACCACCAGACCATTCCTCAGATGGATCAAGCTCCCAGCCCGAGTCCGAAACCAAACCCCAAACCAAACTTGAGTCTGAATCGGAGCCTGATCCTGAGCCGGAGACCTTCAAAACTTCACACTTCTACGACGATGGGAATGTAACTTTTGATGCTCGGGGAACTATTTTCAAGGTGCACAAATGTAAGCCCAACGTAATCGATGAGGGTTTAACACGGCGACTGAAAGTGATAACACACCACACTTAGCCATCCTCGCCTTGTACTCTGAAGTATTCAAGGATATGTTTGGGCTCTCTCATATCAAACCAGCTGAAGATCAGGACGAACCTGTTCCGCTTGACGATGATCCCAAGGCGTTTGACACGGTATTAGATGCTATCTATAAAGGCATGTGAGTGTATCGCCTCCAACCCCTTTAATCGAGCAATTGGCAGAGCTGTTCTTACACGTATATGCACACGGTTGGCTACAGTGAATTCATCCGCGAAGCCGATATTGTCCGTCTCATGGATGCTATTACAATCACCCACAAGTATCAGATGGCCCAGCTTGAGGGTTATCTTCAAGATCATATCATCAAAACGATACTCCCCGCTGGTGTCACCGATGGAGTACGCGATTCCGGGTTTTGTCATTATGATGAGCACCCCGACCTACCCATGACCGTGCTACGTTTTGGTGCCAACGAGCTCGTTCCATGGGCATTCTACAGTGTAGGCGTACGGTTCTTTTCAAAGATCCAAATTGGCAACGCATCAACATACGGACCACCGCCGACCTGGTTTGCCTTTGATCCCGATTTTGCCTACTCTTTTTTCGCTCTTCGACAAATTATCAACGATGCATTCGATAACTGGGAGAAGAGAATAAACGACTTTTACACTACCAGTTGCCCACGCTCCACCAATGCCAAATCGGCAACTACCAAATGTGCTCGACAAACAGGGAGATTCGATCAGAGCTCTCCTCTTTATATTTCATCCGAACGGAAACATGTCGACCCCGTGAGGGAGATGGCTCCCAAAATAAAAAGGCTGACTAAAATGCTAACGGACCAAAAGGATGTGTTTCATTCTGGCTGGTGCTCCAAATGTAACACCACTATCAAGGACGTTGCCTCGAGCGTCCTTAGTGACATGCATCCGCATTTGGTTGACTGTGTAGCTCGGATGGATCGTATGAAGCTGAGAGATATTCCTAAGATATGACATTATACTGTACATTACTTTCATTGGGTATTTAAATTTATGCGTTCGACTGCGCCGTTTCAAGACACATATATGCATTAGTTTTGAGTGAGATATGCTTCGTCACGGACATAATCACCCGCATACATGTAGTGTCGTTCACATATCCTCATCGCCCTCTCCATCGGGTGCTCCCATCCTTCTAAGAAACGACATCCAAGTCCAAGTCATACCCCTCATTTCGACATCATACCACCAGTTCACCGCAATGCATATCCCACTCTCTCTAGCCCCAGATTGGGCAACGTGGTGCCACCATCCAGCAGGCAAATAGAGCGCATCCCCTGCCTTGACTGTCACTCTTAACGGGGCGCCAATCTCTGTATCCGATATGGATGAAAGTGTGGGATCGACTTCGGCCCATCGGACGGTTGAGTCGGGTATCGGCTCTATCTCAAGCGGTGAAGAGGGGGCAGGGCGGATGTACTTGGCATGTGGAACTCGCTGTTCACGGAGCGTATATCCCTCGGTGGGCGGGAGCAAAGTAAAATGCTTGGAACCTCGGATCACTGAATATATGTTTTCATAGGGGTCTACACAGCGTAAATGGGGTGTCGATCGGTTGGAAAGGAATGTACGATACCGCTGTGAACGCTCGTTACGCTCCTGCTGCCTCCTATCCAGACATTGACTGCGTCGGGAGTTCGACCTAGTCTCACTCAGACTTTATCAATCTGATTGTAACCGCCCAGGTACGGCAGCTTACCGAGCGCCTCGCTCGCCCACGAAATCTCTCTCGGGACATCCGACAAGAGTTCAGGACACAGCTCCGAGTTTGAAGCGTGGTCGGGACCTGACTCGAAGTCAACAGAGCTATACATATTCCCGTTTTGTGATTGGAGGTAATACACCTCGTTGGACGCATCCTTTCATTTGTTCAGACGTAAAAGCCGCAAAAAATAGGACGTGATACGTACTTGCTCGGATTCTCTGATGGCCTGGAGCAGCTCCTGCATCGTCATTTGTTCCGTGTGGGGTTCGACAAAGTAACGTGTGCCATTTGGTAAGGTGTGTAGTGCGTCTGCTCGCCTAAAATAGTGC
>WSTI01003850.1:3836-34832 GCA_019616915.1 Ceratobasidium sp. 423
TAGTTGAAACAATTCCAGGCCTCTAGGTTTGCGGCAAAATAACACGAGCCTCACCTACTTCTTTAGAACACCAAGCAAAAGGTCTGTGTAAATACTTCGCTCGTGAGCCTCGTCAACCTACAAGAGGGTCAAACTACATGCTAACCAGCTTTTGTGGAACACGCACCATTATTACACTATACTTGCTCAGTAGAGGGTCAATCATAGTTTCTCGAAACAGCATCCCGTCTGTCATATATTTGATACGTGTTCGGCTTTTGCTACTGACATCTTCAAATCGAATGGTATATCCGACCTATAACAGAGTTACTATCCCATTGTGCTTGACTCATGTCTACGGCTCACCTCGTCACCCAGAACGGTTCCAACTTCAGTGGCAACTCGAGCCGCGACAGATGTTGCAGCTACACGCCGTGGTTGCGTACACGCAATAACGTTCCCATTGGCCGCCCATCCTGCCTCGTACAAGTATTGCGGTAGCTCTATAATTGGAGAGGATAAATCATGAATTCATTTTGTAACAATCCATATAACTACTCACGAGTGGTTTTTCCGCACCCAGTTTGACCGACAATAATGACCACACCATATTTTTCAACCGCGTAGAGTATCTTTTCCCCTGAACAGTAGATTCTGCATAAGTCTCTTAACATCCCCAGGCAGTACTTGCACTAACTATGTTTAAATATGGGCAACCGCTCTCTCTGCGCCTGAATTCCCAAGTTGGACGAAGCAGGTGCCGAGTGTATAATATTGTCTTCAGCCTGGGTGGCACGGTCTAGAGTACTCCCGGGAGCAGTCGCCCCCGGCTTCCAGAATTGCATAGTCGACATACTAAGTAAGCTAAGCACCGATTCTAATGAGGCACGGTTTAAGTCCACTCCGGCGCTTGGCCACGAGCAACAGAGCCAGCAGCGTGGCTGTGTCACGGCCCACTTCGCAACTCCCCACCACCATACCTGCTTCATGTCCGACAACTCCCAACTAGTCGCCGCGCCTGGGGCGGATCCCAAGGATATTCCAACCGGAGCTCAAGTTGTGTCTGATGACTCGGACAGTGGTCAAGATGACGGGGTGGACTCTGAGGGAAAATCCGGCAGCAACACCCCTCTGACAGAGGCCAGCATAGGGGGTAAGATGACCATGGAGGAAAGAGCGGCTAGGCTAGAGGCTCTGAGGGCCAAGATGGTAAGTAACGCATCAATATACTCCTAACCGCTTACCTCAACTAAAACAGACTTGTGCCACAGCGCGAATCAACAGCTGCGAACCGCAAGGACTTGGTTGCAGAGCATAACAAGGCCAAGTTCAGTGTCAAGGAAGCCACAAGACTAGAAAAGCAACGACGGCTCGCCGAAACCCTGCGTGAGTCGATGGATGCGGAGGAGCGGGGCGAAGACATGGAGCGAAAGAAAAACTGGGAATACAGTATTGAGGAGAATGACGAGTGGGAGAAGCGCAAGGCAAGGAAGGAGAGGAGAGCCGACTTCCAGTTCCATGGTACGTTAGCCCGCCACTCTTAGTGGACAATCAACTTAACCCCGAACAGACGACGCTCATGCCGCACGAAGAAAGTACAAGAAAGACCTTGACCTAATCAAACCCGACCTTGTTGCATATCAGGCTCAAAAAGAAGCTGCAATGGGCCAGGGATCGGCTATACAGGCATTCTCAAGTGGCAGCACCTCAAATGCTGTCACGGCCTCGGAACAGCTGTACCGTGACGCAAACACGTTACTATACGGTGACAACAAGCCTTCAGAAGAGGCGATCGATCGTGTGGTCAGCAAGCTTAATCAGGAGTACGTTCTCTCCTGTGGTGTCATGCTGTCCGACTAACTGTCTGCCCTAGTATCGATAAACGGAGCAAGTTCTCTAGGAAGCGTAACAATGAGGAGGAAGGCGACATCACGTACATCAATGAGCGTAACAGAGTCTTCAACAAAAAGGTGGGTGCATTCTTGCTGCCGAAAATACGCTCGTGCTCACAAGTTTACAAAGATCGCCCGCTTCTACGACAAATACACCGCCGAAACTCGCGCATCGTTCGAACGAGGTACCGCCCTGTAGTTTTTATTGTGCACTAGATCAACGACTTTGCTTTATACGCTCGGCTCTTGTACTTTTACGGTTCATTTAACTCGGATAAAATATTCAAATCTACCGCAGCTACTCGCTGAACGGAATATCTTCCAAGACAATAAGATACCAGAAACTCCGCGACCCGGCCTATCCTCCCGACACCAACTTTTTTTAACACCCGACTTGGCTACCTAGCTTCGGGTCTGATGTCAGGTTCGATTATAGACCGCATGCGTTTGGTGGACAATGCTCAGGCAGATCATAGTCCAGCCCCAAAGGCGTTAACTTCGGAGCTACCTCATTCAGTACAATAGGCATTACCAGATAACAATAGCTATACGCCAATTAAAGCAAGCGAGAGATTGTGCGAAAAACATCATGATCATGATTTTTTGTAAGTAAAATACAACACACCATATAGGCTGAAACAGAGTCATCTGTGGATCGTAAGGTAGAAAACAGAACAGAACAAAGGCCGTCCAAAATATCAAAACAACATGTATCCTAGCCATAAGGTCATTCTAATTTATTTAAATGGGGAAAGGCGTACGCAGGGCGCCACGTCCTCGACGAGCGCTTGTACGAGTAAAGTCCCAGCCACTCCTCTCTATCTCCTCGGCACTCCGGACCGTCGCCTCGAGGATCGAGGCACGAGGCGCACTATTCCGACGTGCGCGAGAAGGGCCGTCTATGATTGTAATATTGGTCGTTGGAATCTTGGATTTCTGGCGTTGTGGGAGTCGAGGGAATGAGGCGCGAACGACACCATCAAGTTGAGGCCAAATCTCGTCGGAGGTCCGACCAGAGAGTGTCACAAGCTTGGTGACAGACGGATTGATGGTGGAAGCGTAATAGTCTAGTAACGGGGACGTGTGAGAATCAAACTGCTGAAGTCGGCGACGGAACGTCTCCTGGAATGAAATCAATCAACAGTCAGTGTCGAGATTAGATAGGTAGGTCATATGCGCATAAATTTACCTCATTGTCATCTGGGCGCCTGACAAGTGCCTCGCCAGTTACGTCATCACGACCTTCAATACGTGGGCGGTTATAAGATGTGTTATACACTCTTCCGGAAGCCAAATGAACCCATCGGTCTAAAGACGAGACATCATGTGAGAATGAGGGCGGGATAACCGGAGATCCCACAAATGCTCACCTGTAATGCGGCTAAGAATAACATCGTCCGGGACATTCAGATTGACAACGAGTGAGAGAGGCTGCGGGAGGTGACCATCCAGCAGTTTGCCTTGAGGCAGAGTACGGGGGAACCCATCAAGTACCCAGTGTTGTCCGCGGAGGCTATCCAGCTTCTCCAGAATGATTTGCATAATCAAATGGTCCGGTACTAGACCTGTGATGCGCAGGCAGTTAGGATCAGAGCTCGTTAGAGTCTATACGCATCGGAACATACCTCCTTGGGCGACAATAGCCTCTGCCTCCTTCCCGATTGCGCTCTTCTCAGCAATATGCTGGCGAAGGAGGTTGCCGGTGCTGACGAAGTGGATTCGGTACTTGTCCATGAGCTTCGAAGAGAGCGTGCCTTTGCCAGCCCCCTAGAATAGACATCGAGTCAGCACTGAACGCAAATCAAACGAATCGCAAAGGTGGCATACAGGCTTGCCAAACATTAGCATCCTCAGAGCGCCATCACTGCCGGAAGTGCCTGCCGCACCATAGTCGGCGTAAACAGGTACGGCAAGGCCTGCTTTGGATGACGAGCTCACGAAACGCGGCGCAGAGAGCGTGCCGGCGAGCTTGAATGCAGAAGAACGTGCCCGGAGCGAAACGAGGGCCATGATGAGAGATCTAGGTCTAAGATACAAGTGACAAACTGAGGAGTGGTGGTGGTGGTGGTGAATGAGCTGGTCTAGACGAGACTTTTTATAAGGTCAAACCAAGGTCCAAACTCAAACCAGTCAAGACTGTCGTACGAGAAAACAATTGAGCTATCTCAGGGATCGTTGGTGTTCGTGTCCCCAACAGGACAGCAGCGTCTGAGAGAAC
This sequence comes from Ceratobasidium sp. 423, assembly GCA_019616915.1. Classification (NCBI taxonomy): domain Eukaryota; kingdom Fungi; phylum Basidiomycota; class Agaricomycetes; order Cantharellales; family Ceratobasidiaceae; genus Ceratobasidium; species Ceratobasidium sp. 423. The sequence continues at coordinate 7,926 of WSTI01003850.1, forward strand.
CCCAGAGTTAATCGATTGCAAATTGGTCATGATGTGCCTCTCACTGCCACTAATTGGTCAGCCTCCACCTTCTTTGGATGTTACACAGTATCCGTCGCATGTCAGCAGTATGTCAGCCGGATCTATATAAATTAGAACGACCGCCAATCACCAAGATTCAAACCGAGATCTTGATCAAGGGGGGTCAGAAAATGTTAGCGCCGGACCGATCTCACAAAATGCCACGAAAAACTAAAATGTCGACCGCCCATAGCTCGTGCGTCGCCGCATGGAATGTCCTAAAAATGCCGGGGACGATATAAATGGGTTCGAAGATTCATATTATACCACTTAAAGTATCAAAAACGGCTGGACTCAACTCGAAAATAAATGCTCAAAAATCGATTATACTTTCTTCACACTCCCGAGCCTCAAATACTCACATTTCGAAGATTCCGGACTACTTAAGGAGGGTCATTTAGGGGGGATTAGAACATGTTTTCATGTATTTCGGCATAGAATAACCAGTAGAATGAAGCTACGGACGGGGGTGTATTACCGTATCTAGTTATTTCATTATGCCAATCTCGCATCTCGCGGGTGCCAAAGTGTTCCCGGGCACCAAAAACCCTCAACTAGGACATCGGTTTTCCTACACTTTTTCTGAGCTCCCTTGATCTTGATGGCCCAGGTACTCGATGTTCTTTTGCCAAGATCCGGCGTATCTAGCCTAGCTCACATCATCGGTAATCAAGAAAATGCATTAATCAATAGTGGGCATTCAGCCTCTACAAGTGGTATAACATTATATAACATTAGCGATGAATGGGTATCAGGAAGACAACGAATAGCGAAACAAGGGAATATAGATGGGTATCAAAGCAATATGGAGTTGGGTACTAGGGGTATATGACTCCAACTAATAATTTCCGCCCCAGTCGTTTAACGACGAATGCCGTGCCGCTCTCTCAAATGTCGCAGAAGTGAATCGTGTCGGCTTTGTCTACTACCACAAAGTCCGCATTGGGTTTCCGTGTGGTTATGAGCGCGTGCCCATTCGTTGTACCGACCATATGTCCTCTGACAACCGCAAAGGCACTCAAGAATCTCCCGGCCATCACTAGCATACCCCACGCGATAGGGGCTACAGTAGCTCGGTGTTCAGCATGGAAATCAAGGGGTAGAAGGGGGGTACTCACGGGTCTAGAGTAGCCGCAGAAGATGAGGCGGCTTGAGATCTACGGGGACTACGCCGCCTTCGAGTCCGAGTACCAGACGTCTGTGCGGATGGGTTCTGGAGCGTCCGAGGGTCCAGAGTCCCGGGTGGTGGTGAAGGCGTTGGGTCGTGGCCATGGATGCCGCTGGCAACACCGGACCAGTATTCATCCGTGCTCATCCGTCCGGCATATAGGTCCGACTGAGATAGGAATGGAGGTTGAGGTTGAGGTTGATGATAGCTGGCAGCCGCGCCAGGTTGAGGATACGCCGGGTATTCAGCTGCAACATATTCTGCAGGTAGTACTGCCGGCCAACCGTACTCGGGGGTAGTATATGGCCATGGTACAACCCCAGTACCCGGATGAGCTCCAAAAGTGTCGCTCTGGTCGGTGGTGGAATAGTTTAGGTAGTCGTTGGTTTGTGGTTGGGACAAAGGACTATTTGCAAGGGTGGCGGAAATATTACGTTAGCAACTGGCATATATGCGTACTAATTTAACTACTTACGCATAAGGGGTGTTGGGACGGCTGCGACCCCTGTTATTCCCTTCCCCTGGGCTCTGGCGCCGGCTGTTGTTAGGATAAGACATAGAAACTCTGGAGAGTTGTGAGTAGACGGGGATATAACTGAAGGGGCCCACATAATCTCATTTATATGCTCCAGCGACTAGACCGTATTTCAGTACGGAACTCACTCGGAGAACACCTTCAACGGTATAGAACGGGTACGCGGAATATTTGGCACGCGGGGCAAACGGTCATTGGTGACGCTATAATGTCCCCCAGGGCCGAGTCAGCGCGCGACGAGCGCTGATGTAGCGACCTAAGAGTCACCTTATATGGAAGGTCCCATGTGGTTGGAACCTGAAGCTCGTCTATCGGGCGATGCACTGTGTTGGCCCAATTTCGTGTACGTGCGGTATGTTCAAGACCTAACCATCTTCACTGAAATTTCTCCTGATTCAATCTAGTAATGTTTCGTCATAGCTACTTATTTTTACGGACACCCCTCATCAGAGTGAATTGGATTTGGCACCAGGTGGCCAGAACAACCGAACGGTTTGGAATACGGTAAGTGAGTTACCGCCATTCTCTGAGCTTACAACCCGCCAACCGAGCACTGTTCGACCGCTTTGTTCGTAGTCCAAAGCGTATTCAGCGATATTGAATGTCCATTCCCCGCTGCTATACTTTTCACGGAATACACGTGTTGCGGCCTCAGTGCAGGACCCAGGTCCAGGGCGATGCAGCGCGACTTCCAGCAGCGATTTGCCATACGCTTCCGTCATAGTTTTTTTTTCCCGAAATATGGTGGTAAAGCTATGTCTGAGGCTAAGTGATACATTAAACACGTGTTGGACAATGGACCACTAAAAATTTCACCAGCATGTGAAATCCCAATCACTGGTACGCTTCTAATTGGCAAGGAAAAGCAAGTGTAGGCAAATCGTCCGTAGTACTGTACTTCTGCAGTGTCCGAATGACGTAAGATTTTATGGCCATAGTGATGGATCGCTGAAAACTCTCAACTGTGCGCTCAATGACCCAGGTAACTCAGTGGTAACTCGCAGTCACAACCTTAGTGTTGTCACATGTCCCTTTGTGCGGCACCGTCGTTAAACCCCGTGTCCAGGACAACCGTGTTATTGCACACGATGTGAGGTCTATATATTATAGTCTTCTCGAACACGACCCCCCCCCCTTCCACCGCAAGTTGAAGTTCGCCGTCTCAAAGTTATTCACATGTCCACCATTCGTTATTGAACTGAAAAACAATATATTCTCAAGCAATGCAATGCAATGCATACTCAATACGTTTCTATAACAAGAGGAAGGAAACTACTCGGCCAGCCGACTCCGGCGAACAAATGGCAAAACGCGGATAGATACGGACTAATAGTCTGGTTAGTACGACCATCAGCACCAACCACTAGATTTGAGCTTACGATTTGGAGCTTTCAATGTTCGTGCTAATGCAGATTGGGGTTGCGCATGTGATTCTTCATAACATCCCTTCGCAGGAATGTCATGTTGCAGCCCAGGATCTGACAGGGAAATCGCCTAGGCTCGTGCTTGCGCTTCCATTCGAGCAGACCCCGATAGCTCTTTCCACATTTTACTAGTGGGCAACTGCATTTAACTCGTCCATTTTCCCTACTTATGTAGTCCCGATAATTCGGGAGCTGGGGTTCTTCGTACTCATGAAATTTGAGTTGAATGTTATTGGGGGTTTCATACATTGAAGTGCGTGTCTTCCTTCTGCTCCCTCTACAAAACATGGTCAAGCTAATGCATTTTACATAAAAGATCCACTGACCTAGAATTTCCCCGGAGCGGGCCAGTTGTCACAGAGGAGGACGATGCGACAGGAGACTGAGTACCCCTATCATTTTCGAGCCCCGCTTGTGACTTGGACGTGGATATATGCGTCGGTTTCGCATAACCCAACAAAAGTGGATCGATACATGTCGGAATGGGGACTGTATCTTCCTCGGGTTGAGGGTCGCACTCACTTACACTCGACACGCCACAGTCAAAGATATCCCTGACACTCAGTGAAGTATCCGACCCCAGAGTCGTTTCTAGCGAAGCGAGGGAGCGCGACAAGTGTTCGTACGGCCAGGCGGCAGCGCAATGAGGGGCCTTGTTCATATCGCTACTAAATAGGCTATTGATAGGTAGAGTGCATTATCATAGGTAGTTATGCATACAGATATGTATAGCAACCCACCAGTAAGGATGAATGGAGGCACATAAATCGTTATAACGCTCAAACATGGTTGTTGAAGTAAGAGGAACTAGTAAGCCATCGGTGTACCGGAAGACGCGTTATATAACTGCCCCCAAACTACCAGCCAGTCGGGAAAATGGTGCGTGTGGGCTTTACTGAGGTTTGTTGTACCAATCTTTGGACTTGTATCTTTGTATATGCACACATCCAGGTCACCTACAATCGATAACAAGCTGTGCACCATTGGGGCACTGCCGGCCCAGACCAGAACTTCGGCCAGGGTGAGCCCGTGGATGGCTCTCCGAGCGCACAACCAATTGCCTAAGTTACCACTCGTGAGCGTTTATGGGCAAAATTACACGACATGGAAACTACCCACGGGCACTCTAGAATAGCATGAAGCCTCGTCACAATGCAGCACCAGTATCAGAATATGTATCGAAGTCGGAATGATCGAAATGTCTTGCATCATCAGGCTACAGTCATACATATTATAAGTACAAGGGCTTAACTAAATCCGCGATTGGTCCGTTATGATGAGCGATCTAGATCTATACTATACACTAAGACATTACAATCGAAGTAAACCTAAAATGCTTTCAGTTCAATTTCAATGCATTTAAAATGGAGTGAGCATCTGCATTCTCTAAGGAAGCTAGCCGGTGCTTTAAATCTGACAGCCAGTCAGGTACCTCGCGTGAGGCCGATATCATGACATTCAGTCCCCCCCCCCCTCAGGCGTTGATCCGAGTTGGGAGCCAAGTGACTTGTTTGGATTTGATACACACGATCTTCAATTTATGCACTAACTCGAAGTGTCACCGGAGTAAGCTTGAATGATGCCTTCCAGAATGACGGGTGATAACCGGAAAGCGTTGGGCAAATGGAAACAAGGAGCCGGTAAATCAAAAGGCGAGGGGAAGCCAGTCGTATTCGCACTCGAAAATAACGAAGTAGCTAGTCAGGAGCCAGACGAAGTGATGTAAGAGTGGTTCAAAGACTGGGGAGTAACCACGACAAGGGGGCATGGTTGGAGGGAACAATACGAACCCACATGGGGTTCAAAATGCGATGATCGAGTTGGCGTGAGCGCTCAAGAGACGGTATACAAACTAGCAGCTGGGCAATGGACGATCTCGAAGTGGAAATGGTTTAACCCTCCTGGTTTGTGCGAGTGTAAACTTTATATAAGCGGTCCTGCAATCGAGTCCAGATTAACGCAAGCCCAGATGGAAACACTAGAGCATACAAGTATCCTTTGGCGCTTGACAAATTTGATTTTGTTACCATTCTCGTCCATCCTACTGCCGCCACCCCATCCCTTTGTGAATTGTCGCTATTGTTTAGCTCTAAAGAGTGAACAATTACGGTCTAGTACCCACCGCATATATATATATATCAGCACCGTTGGAAGGGTGGGAGGTGAGAAACGTTGTCCCCTTCGGGTGGTTCCGATATTCTAAGGTGTTTGTATCTGGTTCGCCGCTACTATGTAAGTTGGGCTGAGTTTAGGAAGTAGATTAATTGAAGCTAGCTTATGAATTACAGAAAAACTACAAGCACCCCACGGAGCTGTATTAACACCCGACACACCATGGAGCGAAAACCAATGATACATACTAGGACCAGAAGTAAGCTATGATAAATTATAACCAAGCTTGTCATAAAGTTTGGATTCACATCTGAGGGTTCACCTTCGTCACCGAAGGGGTTCCCAGATCGAGAGTATTGCGCTGGTGTTGACCATGAACGCATTTAAGCATGCCGCGTTTTGGGGCGACAATACTGCTTGCGGTGTTTAAGCATAACATCCTTGCGTTTGAATGTCTTGCCGCATTGATCACAGGTTCCAGGTTCGGGGTTGTGCCTGCGTCTCCACTCGTGAGTCCCCCTGTATAGCCCCCTACAATTTTTTACGACCAGCTTAAGCTCGGGGTCCTGGGCGCACTGGCATATTATACGCCTGTCCCCCAATACCGTACAATATTTCCAGCACTGTTCGAGTACGTGACTGTACCCCCCCTGTATTGCGGGCCCTTCAAGTTGAATGGTGTTCGGAGTTTCGTACTTGGGGGCGGGTTTTCGTTTGTGTCCGCTATGGGGCACGGTTAGCTAGCTAATATTTTAGCTAGACGATTGGCTCACCGACTGAAGGGTGTTGTACCTGAAGGTGAAAGCTGTTCAACTGTTGTAGAAGAAGAAGAAGCGAATTGCTCCCGGGAAGTGGTGCTCTCCCCGGACTCTACTCCAGTTTCAAATGCGAAAGTCGGGTCCGTGAGATGCATCTGGAGCGGCTCGATAGGGGTGTGCGTATCCTCGGGGACTTGAATCGGTGCGCCGGTCGAGCAGTGCATCAACATGTCGAAGCTTTTCCAGTTTTCAACTGTGTTGCATATGGACGCTTGACCTTGATCTGGATAATATTGGCCAGGTTGGCTCTCTGGGCAGGGCAATTCCCCCGGAGATGGCGCGGCAAACGTCGTCTGTGGCGAGGGCCAACAGAGCGAGGATTCGGGCAGTTGAACAGAGCAAGACGCGGTGGTGGCGGCGTCTCCCACATCATCAAAAGAGCTGGATGGTGGCTCAGCTCGGAGACCAAGGCGCATACAACCAGAGAAAATAACTTACAAGTAATAGGGAGCGCATTCATCGACCTGACAGTCATATTGTTGAGCGCTGTACGGCATAGATGGGGCCTGGCTCGCATTGAGCGTGCTATAGGTCTCTGGTAGTGAAGGGTGGCCATCCCAGATATCCGGTACTGCATCCCACTGTGGGCGAGGGGGTAGATGTGCCTCAGAGGAGTTTCCTACAGCGGGGTCGAGTAATTCAAGCTGGGCTTCATCCATGTAATAAGAGAAAGCAGTGTCGTCGCCCGCACCAGTCACATCAAACGGGCTGTTGGCAACGTTAGAGACGGAGCGCGAGTAGCTCACAATAGGACTTACGCGTTCTGGGTGAAGCTTTGTTCGTCTACTCGACTAGTGTTGTAATCCATATTCGTGGAGAGAGAACTTGGGTATGGAGGACAAGAACTAAGTAACCTATATAGCGCACTGCTCATTATCGTGTATGTAATCACACGTCGGAGGTCCCGCCGGTTTTGTTGATCAAGTAGTGGGAAGGGGATGGCGGTGGAAGCAGCCGCCCGTATCGAGCTTTTGGTAGGCAGTGCCCGGTAGTTGTGTCAGTTGTGACAGGAATGAAAAAAACCGACTGGTGATTAGGAACGTCGTTGGCACCCGAGCCCGCCCGCCCCAGATAGAATACGGCCCTGGATACTCATGGTTTCTGAAGCACTGGTGGATGCATAAGGCGACGCAGAGCTTTGCCTTCTCTTGCAAACGCCGTACCAACGACGCGCATTACGGTGGAGCACAATTGAACACGCTATTGAAAGACTAGAAAGACGTTCTACAAGGCGAAGTTTTGTATTGCACTCTTGAAGGCATGACTAGACCCACCTTGCCCACCTGTTTCTATGTGAAACATTCTAATGACAGTGGGAGTAAGGACACTAGAAGAATATGCATAATAGTACATTGGTTTGCTTGTTCCGACCACATGTTATTTCACCAGAACCAATTAATATGATCGGTGTCCCTTTGCGATCACCACATTACAATTGCGATCAGACAATTATAGCCGTCATAAGTCTAAAAAGGGTATTACTAAACTAACGGGTAATATATACCGATTGGGAACAACAAAGGTTATACGTAAGAGATGAAAATCCACGAGTAAAAAGGCAAACAGTCGAACAATAACACAAAGGAATCACCACCTGCGAGCCGATGAACTGAGGTACTAGTACTGTACAGCCTTTCATTCGGGAACTACTGGGCAACAAGCCCATCACTCGGTTCCGACACTTTATCGCGTACCCCGCAGTTGAATTAGAGAACAAGGACAGCCGTACTAAAACATAAATATGATGACGCCCCGCCTATGACTATCGGCCTAAATTTGGGGCAACTTCTCAACAAGCGGTGATAGCTGGTCAGATCAATCGGTGTTAAGTAGCGAAGTACGATAATGAAAACAGACGTCAACGTCTCCGGTGCAAGTCTATTTCGAGTTTAGCTTTGCGCTAATTAATATTCTCCATTACCTCGCCCAACCTGGCCACCCTCGCAGTTTTGATATAAATGTGTAGGGGAAAGGTGGAGGGGAGGACCTCCATTTGGTTTGTGCCTCATACCCTTGCGACGTTGGACTTCTCATACGCGAATATAGGCGAGACCTAACCACCCACGGCCATAAGCATCGCACGAGTTACTATAATTGTTAGAGCGCCAATGCTCATCCCGAGGTTCGCGCCCCTCGGAGGTACAATTTCCCTTCCCAGAACTGTATCGGGTTCCATTACAGGGAGTACAAAACTTGAACCAATCCGCCCATAGCAAAGACCCCGTAGACTCGAGAGAGACTAACCAATTATTGAAGACGTGGATGCGGTCGGTCTACATACGCCGAGCTCAAGTTCAACACTTTCAGTTGCGCATATATTTCGGAAGTTCCCGAACAAAACCTAAAAACCTAAACTTAACAAGACAAATGGCCAACTCGTAAACATGACATGGCGAGATCCGATATGTTATTTCGCGTTGAGCACCTGGACGTGCTCTATTGTCTCCCTGGTGGCAACTATCACGCGGACATGACACGGACTCGTGCCAAACAAACTCCGCGAGATAAGCCTCCCCCCACGGCTCGAAAGACAAGGGACGCACTCTGCACCGTGGTGTTTAGTCAGGATGGGAATGTGTAGCGAAAATTCGATGGTGCAATAGAGAGTTCCCTCGGTTTTGTGAGGCAGAACAGGAGTAAGCACGTGTGCGTGTCCCCGATTGTGGTTAGAGCCCATCTCACTTTAATTAGTGTATACTGTGACCCTCGTTCTGCTCCTATCATTATGGAGTGCCCAGTTAATCTACAGTTTAACACAGAACCCAACCCCAACGCAACTAGGAGTGGGATTAGAAAAGGAGCGGGAACGAAATGAAATTTACCCATTTAGCTGAGAGTGACGAAGGCTATCCGATCTGGCAAGTACCCATAGATCCCACCTATGTCCTCTCGAAATCGAGGGAACTCGAAGTGGAGTGCGATGCAATCATAGCATGTGGATGAGTTGCTGGATATGCGACGAAGACGACTGTAGCCCCGTGGCCACTGGTATTTATTGGGCAGACAATAGCAATAGGCAGTGTGGCGACCGTCACAGGCGTTGGACAAGCCCTTTGTGAATAGGTAAACATCCTATTTCCAATTAGGGCACGAAATTACTATATCAGGACCGAGTTGTTTGTATGCGTCCGACGACAAACGGACCACCGAGAGTTTGATGATCACACACGCGATCCTGTGTGATGTGATTTGAGGCTGCGTAGACGCAAAGAGTCTACACAACCCAAGTGATTGGATGCAATCTGTTGAGGCGGCCGTTTAGCCTGTGAGAGTCCAAACAGGGTGCGCCAACAACGGAGTCGCACGTCACATACTTCAAGATCAATGCATGCAAAAAAATTTCAAGACCCCATGTAGATTACACCAAAACCAAAAAGTGTCCACGACTCGACCAAGGTTTACTTTTTACCACCGAGATACGTTTTGGGCTGGTACCTCCTCGCAACATGCGGCGTACCTTCATACACCTTGTAATGCCTCTCCAACGCATCTTTTCGATTAAACAATCGTCCACACTCGTGACACTTGAACTCGATCTCGTCTTCGCCGTGCGCAGTCCGTCGATGACGAGTGACATCGCACTCTTTTGTAAACGTCTTGTTGCAAATATCGCACCGACGAGACTTGTAGGGCTTTTTCTTTCGGGCACGGTATGTGGGTTTTCGTCGTGCTCGGGAACTAGTTACGCTCGAGTCTCCGCTTTTACTACGAGCGGTATGTAGTTAGGGTTCAGGTGAGATCAAAAAGTGCGTTACCTTGGTCCATCAGCATCTTCGGGTTCACTCAATTCAGAAGACCCATCCTCGTCGTGCGTCGATGGCACGGCCGTTCGAATAGGCACAGGAACAGCCTCTCGCAACGTCACCACCCGCTTTTCCCTGTGCGTCGCTGTGGAAGGGCCGACATCGGAATTGCGCCTTGAAAAATTTGCGTGGTGATCGTTAATGCATCGCTCAGGTTGTTGTACGTCATGTCAGACACACACCTGGGATTTGCGGTCGGGCCCGGTCGGGTGGACTGTATTGATCGATATGGATGTGGGTGCGCGGCGAGGGCAGGGGAAGTCGAGATCAGTGGGCGGGACAAGTCGTTTGGGTGCTGTATTGAAGTAGGTAGCAACGGGGGTGGCTGGGCCTAGAGTAAATAGTGAGAATCGACAGCTATTGGTGACATACCAAATGTGTGAGATATGGGAAATAACCCCCTCCGGGCGGGCCGACAGTCGAGTAACCAGGCGAGGTCAAGTAGCCAGTATACTCGGGCTCCTCGTCGACACGCTGAATGTCCAGGCTACGACTCGGCCGGCGCTAGCAACGAAAAAAGATGAGCGCTTGGACGGACGCGCAAGCCGAAACGTGGCGCCGCACCTTCTCCAGTAGGCCCGGCGATGGCTGACCGTCGCTCAGGTCGGGAAACAAGTTGAAGTTGCGGAACTCAAACGTGAGGCGGCGGGAGCGCGGAGAGCCCTGGTCGTCGTCGGCTGCAGCAAAGATGACATGCGCAGTGGGTGAATATATCAAACATACGGCGCAATAGACTCACACGGCTCGATCGGCCCGTCGGTGTCGCCCCGGCGATGGCGGGTCGAGCGCACAAACGAATCGGCATGGCGCGCAACCCGCCCGAGGCCGCCGCCACCCAGCAGCGCGCCACCCATCCCAACCGCCACGGGACTCTCAGGCTCCTCCTCGTCGGACGATACACACCTCCCCACCTGACGCGTCCCATGCCATCCGTCCATTGCTCGACGATGAGACCAGTCCGCGTGGCGACCACAACACAACCAAATCCGGAGCTGACGGGGCAAATGTGGTCCACAAAGGGATTCCAGGGCGCTTGGACACTTGCTCAACTCGCAGCGCAACGTGCTCGGAGCTCGGATGAGGTCAGAGAATTCGAACCGGTGGATACACGAGGCAGCAAACAAAGTCGCACCACCAACATCTGTCCGACGACAAATATCAGAAGACCATCGAAGCCCCCGGCTAAGCCCCGTCCGACCATGGGTGAGTCTCTCGTTGCGTCGGCCGTGCGTCGGGAATGCGGCCGTGCGCCTCGGGAGCAATTCCCAGCCCGATTTGCAATATTTTACTCCCGCCACGCAGCTAATTAATCGACGAAATGAATCCCTAGTGTTTCAGCGATCGCCATAGTGCGTCCGAATCAGGTAATGTCGGAGCCTATGATAGATCGCTCCACCGGGACTAGTGCACGTCCGGCGTACCTCGGTTCGTATTTGGTCCGAGTTCGACCCCGCCGGAGACGACATGGCTTTCGACTTGGGTGCGTTGGGGTTCGAGCTGCCCCACTTCGGACGTGGCCCGGCGCTATGACGCGACTGTATCAACACGCTGCGACTTGTTGATATAGGTGGGCGTACGATCCCTGGCTTGTCATGGGACACTGTCCAAAGTTGTATTTGCATATGTACGATCGGCAGGACAATCACACAAACGCAGATCACACGCACCATCATGTACATATCTCGCTCAACCCACACACATCGTCCAAAAATAAATATACACATTCCGAAAATACCCAATCTAATCCTATTCAAGCATTTCTTACAACCCATGGCTAAAAAAGGAAATAATTACACATAAATGCCGCACATTATGTAAGCTCCAGAAATAAACATAGAATCCCGATCCGACAAGACCCATTCCAATCAGCAAATTTATTTGCCACCCAGTCACTCGCAACCCAATCGAGGTCATTCCGGCCACCCTCCCGTGCATTTCGCCGCCGAAAAAGCACAAAAGCACGTCCTTATCCGTACCAAACTATGGTTCAAAAGAAGTACCAACGAGCGGGGTGTAAATCACCACGAGGCGTGAGATACCGTGGCACACCGTGGCTACGGTTAACCCCTTTCCTGGGACTCGACTGAGCTCGAGGCTCCCGTGGCTGCGGAAGAATGGGGTGGCTACCCTCGCTTGCTCTTTCCAGGACACTCCCAGCCAAGTCATTTGGATACAATGCGTGGGATAAAGATACCGTGGCACATGCCTTTACGCGATTAATCGACGTGCTTCAGAACTCACACCGTGGCTAAGAGGGAGGAATCAGGTGGCTAGGGGTGTTTCCCCATTCGTCAAGCGCAACACTAAAACGGGGCCCTTTTCACAACCCCCAAAACTAAGCTTGCTGGCCAGATTTAGGCATCTAGACCGGATAGGCCAGACGGCAATTGATCCGGGGGTGAGGGATGAGCAGCCTCGAGGCGCAGACGCTACACAGGCTAGACGCTCCACGCACGTCATTTTACTCAGTTGATACACCCTCGGTCGGTACACGCAGATGGTGAAAAGGGCACGAAGCCAGGCAATTACATGCATTGCAACTAGGCAAGAATGGGGTACGATTTGATAAGAGGAAAAGGGCAAAGGACAAGACGTGTTACAATGGGGTTTATGGAACGAATGGAGACCAGTAGAAACAACTTGGAAGAGGCATACATGACTTGTGCTAATTATACAACGGACGAGTCCGTGGGCACCATAATAACAAAACACCAAGCACTACAGATAAAGTTATAATTCGTGAAATGGGATAGACAAAGGCAGTCATGATGAGTGATCAAATCTATGTACCATATACGGAATCAGTCTGCAGTTGGAGCGTCACCATAATCGGCGACAACTCACAAATCACAGAAGGGGTATAGGGAAATCACTTGCGGCGCTGCTTCTTGGTCGGAGTCTGGCCACTGAGCTTGGCGGCAGCAACACGTTTCGCAGAGCCCTTGCGGCCTTGGGTGCCAGGGCACCAGACGCAGCGACCGTTCTCGAACTTGGCCTTGACCTCGTTCTGGTGCCTCTTGACGGCGTCACGACGGGAGAATTCCGTTCCGCACCCCTCGCACGTGGGCTTGCCAAGGGTGCCGTCCCAGGTGTCGCCCAGAAGCGTTGCATGATTGCGGGGAAGGCGACCCTCGATGACAGCCCGCGCCTCTTGTTCGTGATGGAAATGATCAATGTGGCGCTTCATTTCTGGAGCGCGGGCGAATATCTGTTGGCAGCGGGATTGATTGAGCGGGTTGACGTATGTGCATTGGCTCGGGGCTGTGTCGTCGACAGGACGACGGCGCCGGCCAGGACCCGAGCGAACGGGTTTCTCGGAGGTCGAAGGCGTGCGGGCGTGAATGGACTGGGACGCTCTGTCGGGCCAGACCGATTAGAACAATCTAAGAACAACCTAAGAACAATGAAAGGTGTTACCAACCTCCGGGTCTTGGGAGCGCCATAGGTGGGGTCGGCGTCATCCTCTTCGTCCTCCGAGGGAACATACTCGCCCTCGGACACTACGTCATCGACGACAGCAACGGGTTCTGGATCGGCCTCGACTTCGACTTCGGGCTCGACCTCGTCGACGGGCCGCTTGGGAGCGGGAGACGCCCGGCTCAAGAAGACGTCATCCATGGCCTCTTGCTTGACAGCAGGTGACACCGGTGTCGGGGGGGCGTATGCTGATTCACAAACGGCCGGAGCTTGGGTGGGTGATATGGGCTGCTCAGCAGATGATATCGAGCTCACAGGGGGCTCCGAGGAGAGGGGCGTGAGGGGCGAGAGGGGGGCCGAGGGAAAGGCGGGTGGGGGAATTGCAATGGGCGAGGGAACCGGGCGCATAAGCGGTTCCCGCAATGATTCGGGATTAAATGTGGGCTCATCATCCTCGTCCTCGGTGTCCGAATCGGCGAATGCGGGGTCAAACTCGATGGGGGGCATCTGGCTCTTGACCTCTCGCAACGACAGATGGTGCTTGTGGTGCTTGCGCTGCCATCGTCGAATGAGCTTCTCCTCCCATTCACTTCCAATGACCACATCGTCGAGAGTCGGCTGGCGAGAAAGGGCATTCGCCTTGGCCATTGGCGGCACCGAGAATGCAGGTGTCTGCCAGCGCTGGAGGATCGCCTGTCGTTCCCGTCGAGAGGCTGTGTCGTCGAGCAGTGAGCAGAATGCGTCCGGGCGGTCAAACGTGAACAACATGTCGACATCGTCATTAGAGGTCATCGCAGGCGACAGCCAGTTGTCGGCCGGGCTGTGCTCGTACACGGGGTTCATCGGGGACGCCTGGTGGTCGGACTCGTAGTCCTGGGTGGGCGTACGGGGGTACATCCAAGTTGCTTGGGTGTGCATAGTGGGGTGTGGTGGGAAGCAACAAGAGGTCAAGCCCGAGCGCCGCTTATTAGAACAAAGAGCATGCGTGTGCACAGAGTGATCGCAGCGCCCTGTATCGGTTCCGGATTTTAGGGTCTGATGCAGGCGGTCCAATCCGCGCTGACAAACAGATGACAAACCCCGGCGAATGTGACTCGACGGTCGGGATAGCAAATCAACGCAGCGCGAATGACGATGAAATCGTGTACGGTATGCGAGGGGGGCGACGGGCACACCTTCGCACTGACTCGCCCTGTTTTTATCTCCCCGGGCATTCTCGCCGCTATTTGTTGCTGGGACCGTTGCCCATCATAATCCCAATTTGGGTCTCTCTGGCGCTTATCGGACGGTTGCAAATCCTATTCCCAACGCCCGTGATTAGCTCAACGAATTAACTCTTTTGTATTGTTCTGCTTTTGGGCCTTGACCTGCCTCCTCGAACGTACGAGCATCCTCCACTTGCTGCGAGTTCGCTTGCGCAGCAGCCATCTTACGCGGCACGGCGGCCTGCAGTTGCCTCGTGCCGGCTAACCAACCTCCACAGATCGGTCAGCACAACTCGCCGAACGCGCGTCTCACTGCGGCACAGCCGCTCCGCATTCATGAACACATGTTCATATTCCCATGCCCAAACAATGTAGAGTAATACAGCAACCAGGAAGCATAAAACGCATTATACAGTGAGAATAAAAAGGAAGCAGAGGCATAAAGAGGGGGAAGATCCCCCGGGCGATCGTCGTCATCGTCATCATGGCATGTGAATCTCTGCGCAACGCCAATCAGTAAACTCGCTTATCTCAGCCGACGAAAAAAGCAGACTCGGCTTTTTGCAAACAAAGCCAAGACAACGTACCAGCTCGAGATCGGTCTCGTCTCACAGGGACGCAAGTGCAAAGGCCTGTCCACCGCCGAGCACACGACTAGTCGGATCGGTCTCGTTGGCATGGCCATGTAAATAGAACATGGTCCGTTCGCCCCAGAATTGGAGTGTATTGGGCAGCGTGCGGTAGCAGGCGACGGTCAACAGCATCCACGCGATAAAGAAAAACGTCACTGATTCAAGTTGGTCGCTGGGTATTTCAGTCATTTGGCAGAATTAACTTACACACCACTAAAGAGGAGTAACACGTCAGCCTCCACTTTTTCAGTCTCCACTCGGACTCACTGTTACGCTCCCAAGGTTCCATCACACTCAATCCAAACGTCGACTCGAACCAGACTCGTTTCCTCCACAGAAATTTGCGCAGGGGGGACTTGGACTTCATAGCACGGTCTTGTGCTCTCAACAAGGGCTCGGCAAACATGGTAAAAGTACGAAGGTGAAATGTATTATAGCAGAGGGCAGAAAGACCGGATAAATACACAGAGAGCGATACGCGGGATGCAGGAAACAAACTTGCATAGGGGCCGTGACTAAAATACGCACGGCACCTGGGAAAGTAACGTCAGCAACGCCAAATTCTGCCCGGGGTCCAAAATAGAATAGTTGCCGGGAGGCGAGGTGAGATATGTATAGGGGGCGGGTGTTGTATAGAATTACTTAGTAAGCCAACTTACCAGCCAACATTCGGGACAGTGCGGAACTCCCCCACCAAATAATAGACAACATGCCGTTATGGGCAAGTTTATAGTTCGATGGGGAGAGTGCTGTTGGCCGAGCCAGTCAAGTAAAACACCGCGCGTGTACTCATGATTGAGACATGGTTCGGGAGGTGTCTGACCACGCCGGTGACAAACAGTGACGAGAGGAACAACAGCACGCCCACTGCCAGCGAAATCGCAACGGACCGAGCCCCAATCGCGGCACGCAAAAAAGTACAAAAAGAATATCGTCAGCATGGGATGGATCCACCCCCGCGCCGGCCGCCGAGACTCACTAATAAGCATCTTCTCCCAAGGTTCCAACATGGACAGCGCAAACGTCGACTCGAACCATATTTGTCTTCGCCATAAAAATCGCTTGACCGCCGAGCTCGGTGTGCGCGACAGACCGCTTACGAGCGAAGTTTGCTTCATTTTGGTCGACTAAAAGACAATGAGATGATTGGAGTGAAGAGAAAAAATCCGCAGTCGCAGTCGTCGTCACTAGCCGTCAGAGCCGATCGACCGTTCGATTATTTGCCAAGCGCTGAGGTCGTGGGGTACTTGTCTAATCCACTAACCGCCGGAGAAGCACCCCTGGATGTATGCGGGTCTTGGGCTGGGGGGTTGATAGCGAAAATGCCTTGCTGCTCAATCTATCTGGCTTATATACTACGGGGGCGGTAGATCCGCAGCTATGGACGCCGCGCCGCGCGTCCCGCGCCCGGGTTCAAAAAACCTCCTCTCTAATTGATAAGAACGCCCATTTTACCAGCCTTGTCCCGTATCCAGGGCCATTTGGGTCTCAAGCTCGAGTCTCAGCAATCACTCATTGGTTATAGAAGGAATACCACGACGCGGGGGCCAAGTGGACCACACGCCGAAGCCATAAATTAATCCTACATTGGGCTCACCCGCAGAACAAGTTAAATACAGGATCTAACGAGTGCAGGGAGGAGGTAAGAATCGCGGCAGAGCTGCCCCAGCCACGAGGGAGTGTACAATGACAATAAGTATAAAAAAGGATGGCGACAGGTGGCCAACAGTGTGAATGCGTAAATGGTCGTGTGGGTCAAAACGAGCGTGAGTGTAATACGTTAAGGTTAAGCGTGCCTTGCGGGCGTGGGGGGTCCGAAACACAAAAGGGGGTGGAAGAAGAAAAAAAAAGTGTGTTGTCGTTAAAAGGCGAAAGAGTGAAGGAAGGCCAGCCAAAGGCAGAGTTAGTCGGCAAGGGGTGCAAGACGAATAAACGGCCCGTAATGAGCGACCGTCTCGTTCAACACGCCCAGCACGATCGAAACCCCAAGGAACAGAAGCCCCAAACCGGCGAGAGAGTGGACGTTCAACGGGTCTTGCGAGGCCGATGCTTGTGCTCGTTCTTCTCATGCCTCCTGACCGCATCTGCACGGGAAAACGTCTGGATACAGAACCGACACGGCAGCTTGAGCTCGTCTTTCTCTTTCCAGCCGTCCGGCAAGAGAGTAGCGAGCTCACGCGGGAGGCGACCGCCATTGACGAGTGCGGCCTCCTCCTGGGCGTGCTTGAACAAGTGCCGCGGCAGATCGTGGTGACGGTTCAGGAGCTTGCCGCACGATGTACCAGTGAGGGGATCGATGTACGTGCAGAGCGGAGGCGGTTGGTGCACGGGTGGGGCATCTTTGCGGGGTCGACCCCGACCACGTCGGATGGGACCAACAGAAGAAGGCACGGTCAGCATGGGCATTGGCTGCTGCTGCTGCTGCGTCTCGACCGCCACCTGGCTAGTCCCGGCGCTACTAGGCCCGGCACCGCGACTCTGGTTGGAGAAGCTCAGGTCAGAAGAGAACGAGGCGACATCGGAAAGCGAGCCAGACTCCGAATCAGGCGAGCCAGAGCGTGCGGCACCGCCGGTGGCAGTCGGTCCATATGCTTCTTGTCCTGCCGGTTGGGTTCCTTCCATCTCGGGCACGATGAACTGGCCGGGGAAGGGTTCGTCGGGCCAACTCTGACAAAGACTGCTGCTAAACGAGACCTCCGAATGACACAAGATATGTGAAGGGTCAGGTGCACTTCGGTGAATCGCGGATTGGCCGAGCAACAGCGAGTCAAGCTCCACTTGGGAGGGTAGTCGGAAATCGTATGGGAGAAATGCATCGTCGAAGAGCCAATTTATCTGGTTCCAGTCCTGGTGGCCATAGGGGATGTGACCATAACCAGGTGTATGCATAGAACCTGAGGCATCACATCGGGGGTATACCGAAGAGGCGGACATCATCATATATATCCCTTTTCGACTTTGGCGGCAACGAAATGCAATCCCAGCTACATCAATGCAGGGAAATGCAACGTGTTGTGAGAAAACCTTGCACGGACACCACCAAAAATATATATCACACCTTAGCGACGAAATCCGACGTGTGCGAGCAACCTCGCCTGAGGCGGGGGAGAGGGAGGGGGAGAAGAGAGGGAAAGAGAATAGAGAGATTCATTTCGTCCTAGACATTTATATACTCCCCGCGTCTGTGGCATGTATCAAAGGAAGAAAGGGAATTGCGTCGCCCGGATGTATCCAAATGTTTGGACCAGAGTGGTGTCGGAGGTCCGGCTACTTGGTTGGCGCCTACCATTGTTTTGCCTTTCCATAGGGTCAGCATGTCATCCTTAATCCCAGAGCATGAGATTCGATTCGAGAACATAGATAACATACAAGATTAAAGAGCAAGCGCCCATTAGGAATAAATATAGCATGTGCCTGGACCTGGGAAACTACCATCGTGTGTTGGGGCCTGGCACTGGCACTGGTCCCAGCCAGCTACAAACCGCAAGTGAGAGCACAAACAGGGGGCACGAGACAATAGGCAGCTAGATAGCCTCTAGATCGCGAGGGAAGTGGGGCCATGGGATCATACGTCTTCTGGAGCCCACAGAACACATCGCCCACTTGCATTTCCACTTACAGCCCGAGCCGCTATTGAAGGATGTGATGCGGTCACTGCTTGGACTGCAGATATCCTAAGGACACATCGCCGTTCAGCTGCCAGACTCGGATAACTGAGGCCGAGACGACTCACTTCTCTCTGTTTATTAACTTGGCGAGGACTTCACCGTTATAACCCACGATATCAAGTGATTGGGTCATGTTACCAATCTGCCCAAAGACTGTCGATTAGATGAGCCAGATATACGATAGTTGAAACTACGGACAGTGAAATGGGGATAAACTATATGCAAATGGTCAATCGAAGTTGTAGCATCGATAGACCCGATCAAACTTACCATCTGGGTTTTCTGACCAGCGCGCTCTGAAGATGGTCACCCACCTCCCCTAAGGATTATTGTTAACACCTAGTCAAGTCAAGGCGATGCTCGATAGATATGGATACCGTTTGACAGTTGTGCTTAATTTCCGTGGTGGGTCGGAATGATTTCAGCGGACCTTCCTGCTTAAGGGCGTTGGGTCGCACGTCCCAAACTACGATGGCATCAGTATTGAGTGAGTTTAAATGTCGGCCGACGCACCTCGTAACGTATCGTCGTATGAGGTAGAAATAATCCTGCGACCAGAGATATCCCAATACGCTGAACTAACGCTCTGCCGGTGTCTCCATTCACCCCATAGACATTTTGGACCATCCTTAGTACCAATATATTCCTGAACGTCCTCCCAGCTGCTTTCGGGTGCTGAGCTATCCCCGCCTTCGGACTTCTCCGTGGTAAAATCAACCTTTTTGAGGTACCTCGCGTCCCACATGCGCATAGTTCGGTTATTTGATGCAGTCAACAAAAGATGTGGCGCAACAGGGTTAACAGAGATACACCCAATCTTCTCTTTTTCGGTCAACTGCCACCGCCGGGATTGGGATCGGGGTCCCTCACGCGTGTCCAGGTGCTGGATTCCACCGCCGGAATCGGACATCCAGAGCTCATATCCATTTTGAACCAAGTCCACACTTGAAGGTAGATAATCCTCGATATATGCAAGCTCCTTGGAGATTCCAGAGATAAAGTCTGTGGTTCGCAGGGTTCCATCATAAGAAGAAGTAATGATCTAGAACTCAGGGGTCAGTTAACGCACGTGTAGATCAAGCGCGACACGCACACTGTGAGCGTCACGCGGGTTGATTCGAATACTTGATATGCTGCTTTTGGAAGTTCGGGGCCAATGAGGCTTGGAATATAAGATTAGTGAGTGGCAACTTTGTGGATCGGGTGCGTGCGGACCTGCAGACTCCAATATCGCCCATCCTCAGCGGATCCTTTTTCGTCATCATCCTCGTGGTCGTCCGGTGTGGCCCTGGCGTCCCAAATGCCGATGGTACCCGCTTTATCACCAAAAAAGATTACGTCCTTGGTCTGAGGGGGCGATGTGAGTCGCATCCAACAACTCCGCTCTTTTGCTCACCATGATAGGATGATATGCAGCAGAATATACACGTTCCTACGTCGAATAGCGCCCATGAAATGTGAAGCTCGATCAAAACGCCCAATCACACACCTTGCAGACTTTAGCCCTGCTCACGAGGGTCATCTTTTTGAGCTCCGCCACCAACTCGTCCTTTTCTTCTGCCATCTTCTTCTCGTCGAGCGATTCTGATGTCCAGCTCCCAATCCGTTGCTTGTGTTTCTTCTCAACGAGAGTACTCTGAAAGGTATTCCACGACTTGGTTTCCTCTTCGTCAAAGTCTTCAGCCAAGACCTCAAACTCCAAGTCTTGGTGCCGTGGCATTTTAGCAAGTCGTTCCTCCGCAGCCAGTCGTTCGGCTTCTTCCTCGGCCTCTTTCCGTAACTTGGCTTCCTCTGCCTATAGTAGCCGTTAACAAGCGTCCAGACCAGACCTACGATCCACCACGAACTTCTCTTTTTTGTCTCTGAGCTTTTGTCTCATTCAGGGGTATGGCAAGCCCGCTCGAGCGGAGTCGTGTCGATTGCCTTCGCGGCGTGTTGTCAGGCGGAGCCTCCGCCTTACGCTTTCGAGGTTGTACGGGCTTCTCTTTCTTGACAGTTGGTGCAGACGTACTTGCGCTAATATCTTGTTTTACATCTTTGAGACCTATTTGGGCCAACAAGGACTGATTGGCTGCAATGTTTGCTGCGCGGGCACGCTCACTGTCCACATGCGAACTCTTCAGAGATGTCACAATTTATTTTGAACATCTTCACTTACTATTCAGTCAATTCATCCATGTGGCAAAAGTTGGCGTTTTGTTGTTGTGGTGATGAATGTTTTGTGAATAGTCACGTGTGAGGCGCGTCACTCGCGTCGATCGACGGGAGCTTTGGTCAGCAATCGCCAAATCGGGGGAGGATGCACGACCCAGAAATGAATTGTTCGTGTGACAAAAATATAGAGAAAATGTATTGTACAGTACAGCACATCAATCACACATGCGACTTCCCGGCACACGCGGAGGCTCGACATCACTTCCTGGGCCCCTTGGGCGCGAGTCGCGCGTTCCAGATGTCTTCTTCACTACCCCGGAGTTCCTCCCCCCGCTTTTTTCCTTTATCTCTGCGACTGGCCGTTTTACTTAGTTGCCGGTCTACTTTTACCTAGTTTAGTCGGGTCTTTCTCTCTTAGTCTGGCTTGCATGTGCGCGCTTATCGTTTGGACTCTTTACGCTTGGTGCTCTTCACTTTTCTTTAATCGCTAGTGTATACTGTGTCTTCTGTCGTGCCTTTCCTTCGTCTTTGCGGGGTATGCCCCAGCTTTTTTGTAGTCTAACATAGGGCTCAGCCCCAACGCGACTATAAATGGGATTCCAAAAAAATCACACACGCACGCGTCTCGATCCGTTGTCCTGTACATCGAAGCGACGGGATCAGGATCGCACCGAAGACTCGTACTAAATCGGGCGATCGATTTACCTTCGCGCGAACATATATCAACGTGGTCTCATCCTCCTCGGAATCACGGCGCGAGTTCTTGTATACCAAACGCGGCCTCTGTGCAGCCGCATGGGCCGGAATACAGTTGAAAAGATCCAACCGAGCTGGTGCCCTCTTCAGCTTTGGGGTATTGTGCTAGTGAGCGCCGGCGAGAAACAGACAACGGATATACCCAACTGGTGAGCTCGGATTAACTGGTTGCTCAACGGGCCGTGGGGGCGAACCAACGAGAGACTCATTTTCACTTGGCAGCGTGGCCGTGCTGCTGGTGCTCAAGGTTGAAACTGAGCTCCACCTCTGAGCATGCGCGTTATTATACGAAGAAGATGAGGGAGGACTCGAGTGTGTCATGGCTGTGGTACGACCAAGGCTTGGCTCTCGAGAGACGGCGAGAGGCTGGAGGATGGGTTGGCCCGGTAGGTATTATATAGGTGGGGCGAGTGAGCTATGATTTAATGCGCTCAGCATGACTTCGGGCAGGTGGGGCCTTGTGCGCGTTCTTCGTCGATTCATCCTAGCTGTAATCTGGACAACTCCGGCTCGCTTGAGGTAATATTCGTGTGGTTCTGATGAAAGAGGATCGATCGATTTGGACATGTCAAGCGCTCATAACCACGGATGGAAATAGCGCCCAGAAAGTCCGGCACCTGTGGTGAGCCACCACGGTTCCACTCATCAACTGCATTTATTCTTGTTACTAGGGACTAATGTCACAACCTGACTCCAGCTCTGGCGCTAGTTCATCGGAGTACCACGGGGCCCTAATTCGCCCAGGGGAATCCAAGTCATTATCCCGCCAGGTCATCCTGGATGTGAGTGGAAACAACCAGTGCCTTGACCGCTCGACTTACTTGATATCTTGATATATAGGAAGATAGTTATACCTCCGCATTATCGGATATCATTGCCCGCGATTTCTTTCCTTCCCTTGCTCACTTGGATGCCACGAATGGATACCTCTCTGCATTAGACACTAAAGACCCCGAGCAAATATCCAAATCTGTTCGTAGACTACAGGATCTAGCCGCCACCCCAACACCTAGCCGCCACCGAAACCTTTGGACACCGTCGCGTACACCTTATGGCGCTGGGCCCTCTGATACTCCTATGTCTATGCGATCTGAACTTGGGTCGCGCGGGAAATCCATAACCGAGGGTCTCTCGCTGGACGAATTCCAGGCCCGCTATACGTCGGAAGATAATGCTAGTTTTGCAACAATTATTGATGATGAAAATAGGCAACGAAAGGAGAAATGGGGGTGGGCTTGGGAAGCTCAGAGCAAAGTCGAGGAGCGCAAAGCCATCGAGTACACCCGACGAGAGACCGCACTCCTGGAGGCAAAGAAAGCGACTTTGGCCATAACGGCTGCCGGCGAGCCTAGTACATCTACCAAAGCCATAACTGCGGCAGAAGATGACTCGCCGAGCTCTAGCAATTCAACAGGAAAAGGTCTCGAGGTTGTACTTTCGTCCCAAAACGATCCGAGTGGGGACAGGCAGTTGGCCAGGGTGGACGAGAGTCAAACTATGGAAGAGGTCATGGCTCCGAAAAAGGATACCAGGCCAGCAGGTGTACCGGGCTGGAAATTCAAGGTAGGAATATGTATAGTCTTATCGAAAATTAGTTACTGATATACTCTTATATGAAGGCTCGTAACTCATTGATGTTCCCACCCGATGCAAATCAATCTCCGTACGATGCGATCTCTTCCACTGCCGTGCCTCCTCCTGCAAAAGGAGACCCTAAATCTATCCATTATGGCGGTACCAGAATCGTTGATCAAGATGAGGCTTCTGGTGTAACCGAACCATCGAGTCCGACACATAGTCGCGTCGATGCAGCGATCGCTGGGCGTCCATGTAAGCGCTCATCACAACTACACGAAACAGCCTAACTCATCACATCTTTAGACGCGTCGGGTGGAGAAACGCCCAAAGTCGCAGGTCATTCTTTCGTGTCGGAAACTGCCTCCCCTTCGCCATCACAGCTGGGCCCAGTGGGGCTAAAGCAGCTGATGACTTGGGGTACTTTGCAAGGGACTCCAAGGGTTATTTCCTCGGATGGCGATGACGCCCCTATGGCTGATCCACAAACACCATTCCGCATCGCTGAACCATCTCGGCGGGATCTACTTTCTCACCGCCTGGCAAATAAAGCGTCCAAATCACTTGCGCAGCGTGCCGCCCTTCTCTCCCCTCATCCGACGCGCACACCAGCAACGCCTAGCTCGCAAGGTGGTCCCGTCCGGGCTAAACGAACCCGGGGAAATATGCCTCCTCCAATGATGACCCCGCGCCGGTCCGAAGTTTCCCTGAGTCCTGCAGCGCGAAAGCTTCTAAGCCGAACAGGAGGCGGTTCGATGTTGGCACAACGCGAAGGCTGGGGTGAAGCTGCAACGAAGCAACCCAAGGATCTTGCCAAGGAAAGATGGACCCCAAGCCCCGCCCTCAGTCGACAATCGTAGGACAATCGTAGTGCCGAACCCGACTGTTTCAAGGAGCCAACACAATGCTGATTATTGCCGGATCAGGGTTGAAGTTCCCGGCCAACCCCCCCAGTTCGGCTCGTACCAACTTGGGTATCGTGTCGCGATGTCATTTTAATCTATCAGGTCATGTAATTTAATATTATTCGCTTTCATGCCGGTCGGTATGATTTAACCCCGGATAATTCGCTCTTTTGCACTCAGAAGGGACTGTCTGTGACAGGTGAATGGTAGTGCGTGTTGGTTCTTGTGTCAAGTATACGAAAATGCCTTGCCACTCGGTCACGAGCCTGTTGGACATCTGCCTGGTTTAAAAGATCCAACCTTTGGCCGTCAGTTCCGTGTCCCTTCCACCCTCGCTCCTTTTTCATTTCTGTCCAATAGTCATGGTCGCAGCTCCCCTTGTCTTTGCCCTTGGCTCCAGCCTCGTTGCTGCAGCTCTCCCCACTGGACAGCTATCGGCCCGACAAGCCCTGACCGCGACAGAGTGCCCAGGGGCTACTGTAACTCCCGCTGCTGTCTACTATGGCGCAGGGAAGAATGCAACCGAGGGCGTTCCAGTACGGCTGAGAATTAGTAACGGAGGCGCCGGACTTTCTGGTCTGGTCGGCGCACTGGCAAACGCGTATATCGATTACAAGGTGGAACAAAACAAGACCGAGCAGCCTTTTGCAGTGAGTTCGCACAGCTTATGGCCGAGTATGGTTAAGTTGACCATGCACATAGATTGCATGGCTAAGGGGTGATACAACCGAGACTATCAACTACCTAAGAAGTGGCCAAGCCGATATTGGTATCACGTACAACAAGGCAGCAGAATGCCAAGCCATGTCGGATGGGGTGGCTGCTCGTCGAGTCTACGGATTTAGGGACCACTTTTACCTTGCTGGACCCCCTTCCAAGTGAGCAGGCTGTCTCGTTATTTTGGATACGACTGTATTGACAACTCTCATAGTCCGGCTGGCCTGCAGGAATTCAAAGCAGGCGCTGAGAATGAAAATATTCTGACTCAGTTCCAGAAAATTGTGCGCACAGGCAATAATGACACCCTGGTATGTTGAACGTATCTAGTCGTAGAATTTATTACTGACCCGTCTTGTAGTCTCCTCCTACTCGCTTCTTGACACGCTATGACAAGTCTGCTACAAACATTAAAGATTCCGAGTTGTTTGTTGCTGTCGGCCAGGTGCGTTTTCGTCATCTCCCCTATACATGATGATTTAACCTTCGTTTCAGGTCCCGTGGGCTTATGCCTACTCCAAGTGGTATCATCAATATGTCGCATACCCCATCGATGCACTTGTTAGTAGCATATATACTGCTTTTTGGGGATATGATAATTAAACACTTCCTCAGATCGCTGCTGCGAAGCTAGGCGAATATACCATCACTGATCGAGGCACCTGGCTTTCGACTCCTACAAATGTCACTTCTCAACTGGTTCGCTACAATGAAGGCCAGGATGACCCAATCCAAAGCACTGAAGGTCAACCGGAGGGCCCGGCAGACCCTCTCCTGAACCCCGCGTTTTTCTTGTCTGGTGCTAAAATTTGCGATAACAACAAACAACTCGCGGATGACTTTCTTTCCTGGACCATTAGTGAACAAGGCCAGAAGGTCATCGAAGACTTCAGGGGAACCGCTTCTCCGAGCGAGTGGCTCTATACCCGTGCACCTACTCGCAATGACCTCCGAATCCAAAACTGCAGCGTCACCGGCGTTTGAAGAGCTACCGCTAGGTACGCACCATGACCATGGTTTTGCCTTTCTCGACCTATTAGCAGCGGTAGTCTAGATATTGCTCTTTGTCTCCTACCTTTCCTACATCTTGTGGCTGCCACACCTGCGAACCTCACTTAACATTGCCACGGACACTTTATTTTATTCGTTCATTTTCCCTTACCAACACCGCCTAGTATATCAATTACCATATCGTGCAGTTACATCATCGATTCTTCGAATGGGAACCGTCCAGCGAGCTGTTGTTCACCAATGTAAGCGCCGATATTAGTATATTAGTTGTTCGCAACCCTTGGTGTTTGAACTCGAAGCCCTTTCAGCCGTCTTTCTTTCGGACGTGAAGGAGGCTCCGCTTATCAAGTCGCATTGTTTTTATTGCGCGGTTGTAATAATTCCCGGTGCGGTGAGTTGGGGCCATTATAATGGTTTGGTCGGTGACAAGGCGGAGGGCCGGGTATGTCTGGTGCCCCCCCCAGATTCAGATACTATCCCCGACGGATCGGTATTCCTGAACAAACCCAGGGCTCTTACAGAGGCTTCAAGGGAGGGTACCGGTTCCTCTACTTAGTAATATAATACCGTACCTGCATATATGCGTGGAACAACCCTTGTCACCTGGCGAAAACGGACCACGAAGATGAGCTATGGCTTCTGTGCCTCACACTTCGGTTTGATAACGAAATCAGCTAGTGGGTTGGTGGGTTGTAGGCAGGACCGGGAGTGATAGTTGAGAGTGATGCCATGAAATAACTGATTGTGAAATGCTGTTGAATGGGTTCTTTTCGTGAAACATGTAGAGGGTGATTGGATCAGAAACTTTGAAATGGAGATGAAGACCAACGAGTGTGGGGATGCAAGATCGCGGAATTACTCATCGAAAGATTAGGCAACCAAGAGGTTCATATATTTTATGGCTGTGACGTATAACAGTAAATGAGCGACAGTACAAAGACTTGTGA